>JAODAL010069249.1:0-16445 GCA_025379985.1 Phyllomedusa bahiana | reverse complement strand
TAAAGGGGATGCTGTTTTTAAAAAAACTCTGCATGGTCTTTAATTTTTCCGAGCTTTATTATATGTGGGAAAACGAATTTATAATCTTTCCCCCATTCGTTTTCCTTCCAATGACTCTCTATCACTGTCAAGGGCTCTACACTATACTGGTCCCACAAGTTCGTGCTTTGGGATAACCTTTCACTCCTCTCTGTCTTTCAAACCACACTTAAAAACCCTTCCCCTTCCCTCCCGCCCCACAAAAAGATGTCTCCGCATCCGCTAAATCCTAAAATTTGTGCTAAAAAAACGCTAGCCCTGCCCCGTCATCTCTCGCCTGACTCTGCATACGTTCTTTTGGCCTCCCATCCAGCACTCTTGTCCCTTCAAACCACCCTAAAACTCTGCTCCTTTCTTTCCCCTTTCCTCACTACCCCTCTGCCTCTCCCTTGTCGCCTTTTAAAATGGCTCCCTTTGCCCAGAAAAATTATTTAAAGTTACTAACCAGCCAAAAAGCTCTCCACAACCTTTTCCCCATACATCTCTGCCTAATCTCCAGAAAACCCCCTTCTCCAATCCCCCGCTCTCAAGGACCTTCTTCTCTGTTTCCTCTTATCGCTCTTACAAAACCCGTCTCCAAGTTTTCTCTCCTGTTCCCCCCATTTCAAAACTCATTACCCAAAAACATCGACCCCCCCCAAAATTTCCCCAGTTTCAAAGAACCGGAAAAATTTCTCTCTTCAGGTTTGTTAAAACCCCTACAAAAACCCCTCCCAGTACACGCCCCACAACATGTCTGCCCACACCTTCTGTCCCTCCCCTTTCCCTTGTAGATTGTAAGCCTTTGTGGACAGTGTCCTCTCCCTTTGTCCCAGTTGTTAGTCTTTTATCATCACTTTGTACTTGTTTGATTTTGTTATGTATGAAACTCCCCTTGAATGTCAGTGCCTGGAATCAATGGCACTTTAAAAAAAAATTTAGCATAAAAATCCTAAACTGCTGGGGAACAAAAAATGAATACCCCTAAGGGGGAAAAAGGAAAAATTGGCCCCAAAATTACCACCTTATTTCCTGGACTGCATTAACCTTCTTTGCCTAGGCCTTATTTTGTAGAGCAACAATTTAAAAATTTTCGATTCTGAGAGTTTTTTGCCATGAGGTGTTTGTTGAACTTCGTGCCCCTATGAAAAGGGGTGTGAGAGTAATAACACTAAATTTAAACATTGTCCCCTTTTAAAAATGAGTCTTGTAACATTAAAAGTTCATGACCCGGGGAATAAATAGGAAATTGGGCCAAAATTTGGGCCCTTTTCCCTTTTGGGTTTTATCCTTTTGTTGCCGCAGTTTTGACATTAATGGCGTGTGTTGTTTGAGGGAAAAACCCAAAATTTTAAATGGGTTTCAAATGTCATTTGTAAATTTAAAATTATAAAGTGTCATTCTTCAGGTTGTCTATGAAAAGTTTAAAAGCATATTTTCAAATATATGGGGGTGCACTTACTTCTGTAAGCTCCTTGTGTGTGTATCAGTACGCAAAAAGGTTGGACACACCCTTTTCTTCCAAGAGTTTTCTGTATTTTTTGGGCTTAAAAAAAGTAGATTCCCTGAAGGCATCAAAAAATTGAATTAACATTTTGGGAATTTTTTACAAAAAAAATGTGAAAAACGAAAATTTGTTATATTCTAGGTTCTTCAAAGTAGAACCTTTTGTTTATTATGCTTTGCACATTTTGGATTTCTTGATGAGCTTCAAGTGGTAGTCCCTGAAAGGTTTCCAACATTTGAAGGAAAATTCCCCAGATGCTTAGAATTGTTTTGGCCCCTTTTGCCTTCCTCTTGGGGTCCGCTCACCCCAAACCATTGGGTTCAGGTTGGGGGCTGTGGAGACCGGTCATTGGCATGACCCCATCATTCCCTTTTTGGTCAATTGCCCCTTTCACAGTCTGGAGGTGGTTTGGGGGGCATTTTCCCGTTGAAAAATAAATGATGGTCCAATTTTAAAGCAAAACCCGGGTGGAAAAGATGCCGCTGCGATGCTTGGGGTAACCCTGCTGGTTCGATTCCCCTTTTTTAAAAAATCCCCAACCCGGGCCCGAAAAACCCCCCACCAATCAACCCCCCTCCTCATGCTTTACGGTGGGAAACCCGGCATGTAGAGTCCATTTGTTCACCCTTTTTTGGTACCAAAGACTCAAATTTGAACTCATCAGACCCAGCACGATTTCCATGGGTTTAAAGTCCATTCCTTGTGTTTTTTAGCCCAAAAAAAGTTCTTCTGCTTTTGCCCGTCCTTTGCAGTGGTTTCCTTGAAGCTATTTTACCCTGAAGGGGCCGCTGCACACGTCTCCTCTTAACAGTTTTTGTGGAGTGTTGCGGCTAAATTGGGTGGGGGTTGACCTGGTCTTTAAACGAACTGTGTTAAACCCGGTTTTGGGTGGTGACTCGGATGCTTTCCTCCGCAGCGAGGTGACTCTTGGTCTCCTTTCTGGGGCGGGCTCTGGAGCCCGTTTTTTTTGTAGCGTTGATGGTTTTTGCACTAACTTGGGTACACTTTAAAGTTTTCCCATTTTTTCGGACTGACTGACCCATTTCTTAAAGTAATGAGGCCATCATTTTTCTTTACTTAGCTGCTTTTTTCTTGCCATAATAAAAATTTTTAACGTCCATTCAGTAGGACATCAGCTGTTTTCCCCACTGACTTCTGAACAACACGTGAGGGTCCCCCCCCTTTTTAAAGGCGGAAATTTTTAAACCCCGCCCCGGCACCCCTTTTGAAGTGGAAAAACCAAATTTAGGGACTTCCTTTTGAGCTTCAAGGGGATTTGGGGAAAAGGTATTGAAAAGGGGGTATTTAAAGGGGAAATAAAATTAAGATTTTGTTGTTTTTTTTTTTTGGGGAAGTTTTTTACATGGTTAAATATGTTTGATGCCCTTCAGTGTGAATTAAATTTTTTATGTCATGAAAATACAGAAAAATTTTGGAAATGAGAAGGTGTGTCCAAATTTTGGTTGTGTTATTATGTATGTATATATATATACTTTAATACCCTAAAAAAAATTTGAATCCCATTAAAAAGTTAATTTATGTCTGTAAATTTAAGAAATTAAGTCCATAGAGAAACCCATTTTTTTATAGAACTCATTAACACGAGCAAATTTTTTTCAAGTGTTTATTTCTTTAAGTGGTTGTTTTTGGGCCTTACAGCTAATGAAAACCAAAATTTTCAGTATACCCAGAAAAACTATAGAAAAATTGTTAAAAAGATAAATATTGTTGACTCATGGTGTTAACACAGAGGTTTCCAAAATTTTTAAATTTTTCCCCCCAGTTGCTTCAGTAGGCTAACAATCAAGAGGAAAAATTCAGATTTGACAGTTGCCCGGGAAGATAGTCATTGCCCACCTTCCACAATGGGGGTTTAAGCCAAAAAGGGGGAAGGTTTTCGTGATTAAGAAGTTGGCTGTTTCAGAGTGCTGTATCAAAGAAATTTAGTGGAAAGGTTTTGGTTAAAGGGAAAAAAGGTGCAAAAAGGGCAAACGTGAGGAACGCGCCTTGAAAGGTTTGTAAAAGAAAAGGTAATTTAAAGAAGTCAAGGCTTCCACCAACACAGACATACCCAGGACATGGGCTAAAAACTCCCTGCTTTTTGTGTAAAGTACTTATTACCCTGGAAAACCTTTTAAAAATTTTTTCCCTTGGGCTAAGAAAAAAAAGGATGAACTGCGTAAATGTCCAAATTTCCTGTTTTCAGGGGAAAAGAAACATTTTGCTTTTAATTTGGGAAAATTTTAAAGGTATTTTGGTTAAAGGGGAAAGAATGGCGAAGCCACAATCCAAGTTGCTTGCTTTCCCCAGTTGAATTTTCACGTAGTGATGGTTTGGGGAGCCATGACATCTTTTTTGTTTTGGTTAAATTGTTTTATATTTCAAGTGCTGGTCACCCCAACAGCTGGGTATTTTACAGTGCTTAAAGCTTCCCTTGTGGAAGTTTTTTGGGGAATTTGTGTTTCATTTTAAAAGCAGGACCTGGCACCTGCACATCCCCAAAAGTACCAAAAACCCTGTTTTAAACCAGGGCCCATCACTGTTGCTTTGGGCCAGAAAAACTTACCTGCCCCAAAAACCCTATAGAGAATCTGTGCGGTATTTGTAAAGGGGGAAGAAAAAAGAAGTGGGAAAACCCGGATCCAAAAAATTGAAGCCCCGAGTTAAAAAAGGGTTTTTTAACCCAAGGCAATGGACCTTCCACTTATACCCCAGCCGTGCCCGGGCTGATGCCCCTAAATTTGCCCCCCCAATTGATGAAAAGGAATTCTTGAAAAAGGGGCCCACTAAACAATTTTTGATTTCCCAAAATCAATTTTTTCCTTTCGGGAAAAGGGCGGGCCTTTTCGGGTTTTACAAAATTTTTTTCGATTGGTTTTAGACACTATTCTAATTTTCTGATGCCCTGAACTTGGGTTTTTTTAAAACTTTAACCCAAAATTGTCCACATTAAAAAGAAATAAACACTTGAAATTTTATCACTCGGGTGTTTAAATGATTTAAATTTTTTTCTTTAATATGACTTTGTTTTTTTGAATTTTTGGACAGAAATTAACTTTTTCAATGTTTTTTAAATTTTGTGGATGCACTGAGTAAAAGGGTTTCAGTTATAAAAATGCTTTTTATATTCCCCTTGCCTAGCTTTGTTCTGTTTTGTCTAAAAATTTTAAAGAGTTAAGTTGACTTTACTTCAGATAAAAGTTGCCCTACAATTTCCCATTTTGTTTTTTAAAAAGGAAAGAAAGCAATTGGGCATGTTTTTTTTAATTTGAAATTGGCCTCTCATTTGTGAAACCCCGTTTTGGGGTTAACTCCTTTGTAAGAAACATGGGGTGGGTGCCCGGGTTTGGGGACTGCCATCTCCCCTCTTTGGGGTGGGGTGGAAAACCAGGGGTTTTAGAGAATGTGTGGAAGGGGGACTTTGAAAAATTTATTTAGCTTTTGGGCTGGAGGGGGGGAAGAGAAAGATGGTGCTTCTGGTTTGGGTCTCCCTCATGTTTGGGGAAGCGAACCATTTTGGGGGGACAAAAACAAGCAGCTGTCAAACCAGGGGTGGGCCCTTTAGTCAAGGAACGAAGGAAAAAGGGACCACAGTTGGACAGTGAAGTGGTTTCCTTTGACCCACTGGCATGTTGCCAAAAAATTTTTACCTCCTCCCCCCTAAAGCCCTGTTTCCAGCAGAGTCCAAGGGGATTGTGAGTCGGGACTGTTAAAACCTGGTTAAATTGTAGTTTTTTCTGGTCATCATTTTGCTAACAACCAAAAAGAAAGGTTATTTTAAAGTTGGATCTAGTGCCCTCAAAAATTGCCTAAAAGCATTCACATTTTTCGCATATTGTGGGGAAAATTTAAAAATTAGCATAAATTTAAAATGCTTTGGGAATATAACCAGCCCTTTTTGTTTTTCCAAAATTCCTCAATGGAAAAAAAAGCTCTGTTTTCCCCTTGCTGCAGTCCTTTTAACTTACGGGACCAGTTATTTTGTTTTTCCCCAAAAAAAAGAAGTAACTTTCCCCGAATGCACCCCAAATTCAAGGGAAAAAAGCTCAAAAACCCTTCCCTGTGGGGTTTTGGGAGAGAAAAAAAATAAATTTCTTTTCTTTTCCGGGTTTTTGACTCTATGCCACGAGAGGAGAAAGGGAAAAACCAAAACACACTTTTACTAGTCAAGGTTTTTAAACATTAAAAGTAAACTTTTTTACTTTAAAAAAAAAGGGAAATTTAAACATTGTAAAATTTGGGTGTTTCTTCCATTTTCAAATTTAATTGTGAAAAACAGTTGTCCCCTTTTCCCAAGCTGCTTGCGTATTGCCCTGTAGCCCATACCAGCCTTGTGCAGGATTTCTTTTTTTGGCCCTGTGTCCTTATACAGCTCTTTGGGTTTGGCCATGGGGGGAAGGGTTTAGGGGTTTTGGATGGGTGGCGGGGGACAGGTGTCTTTTTAAAAAGGTAAAGTGTTAAACGGGGGTCCCAAAAAAATACAGGTAATGAGTGCAGAATAGGAGGGCTTTTTAAAGAAAAAAAAAACGGTCTGTGAGAGCCCGAAAATTCCCCGCTGGTTGATTTGGGGGATCAAAATATTTACTTCATGCAATGGAAAAGCAAATTAAAATTTTTTTAAAAAACAAAAAAATTAAGATTTTCTGGATTTTTTTTTTAAAAATTCTGTTTTCTCATAGTTGAAGTGTACCTAAAAGATTAAAAAAAATTACAGCCCTCTCCATTTTTTTGGAAAGGGGGGAAGGGGAAAATTTTCCCCAAAAACCCCAGAGTATCTATTTAAAAGGGGCCCCGGAAACCCAAGATAGGTCGACAAAAAGGAAAAGTGGTCCCCGTGCTAGGTCCCCCAAAGTTGTTCCCCGCTTCCTTACTGGTCCCAACTAAGGGGTCAGCAACAAAAAAAGGGGACATTCCCCTAAACAGGTTAAAATGGCACACAGAAAAAAGACAAGGGCAGGGAAATAAAATAAAGAATGGTCAAGGGAACTACAGGTCAAACCGGATAGCAAAAAGTACAAAGAACAAAAAGGCAAAAAAAACCAAATTTTCAAAAAAACAGGCAAAAAAAGATCAGTAAAACCGGGGGGGGGAACACAGGAAAATTTAAAAAATGTACCTAAACCCCAAAAAGGAGATTATCAAAAAGCATGCCCTTAGCACAAATGATCTTTAAAGGGATGTCAGAGTCCCTGGTTCGGAATGATTGGAAACCCCCCTTCTGCACCCAGCCAATGAACCCAGATGGAGGGAAGGAAAATGGTGGTAAAGGAACTGGAAATCACCACTCAGCCTAAGTTATCTGTAGCCAAGAGCACCCAGATGGTGTGGTTGGAAAAACCTGAAAAGCACACAGGAAAAGTGCTAGGATCAGGCAGAATTCAGACTAATACTAAGAAACAAATTTCAGGCAAGAATCATGGCTATAAGCACAGCCTCTGCCCTACTTTACAGACAGAGAACTGCGCTAAGGCCTGAACTGGCACAGCCATAACATTATGAAATACTTATTTTCCCGACTATATATATATACATACACTGGGCTAGTAACGCTTACCGGTTGCAGCACATAGGTCCGTGATTGCATAATATGCATGTATGTATTTTGCTTCCTCCCGAAAAATGTGACCGGAATCCTCAGTAGTGGTATTACATGGAATTCTCTGGACTACAGAGGAATAAAAACATCTGAGCAGAATATAAAATACTGTCCTGTAAAATACAGACACTAATTCAAGGCCCGGCAATGGTATTTATAAATAGAAAATGCTGTGCTTTAGTCTATGTTCACACAATGTACTACCGTGGCGCAGGGAAGGGGGGGGGGGCAGCAGCCACAAATAATTGACATGTCACTTATCTCCCCGCTCTTACACTACGATCGTATTGTATGCGCGGGGAGAAAAGGCGTAATCCATAGTTCTCTATAAGAGCTATGGATTACCGTAATTATGGGGCGCAATTCCCTGCGTCTTATGCGCAGTACAGTGTGAAAATAAGCTGTGTGAACATACCCTTATAATCCTTACTGTGTTGATGCTATCCACAGTATATTTACAGCGGATGTGCACTAGGAAAATATGGAGCAGACTCAAGAGCCTAGCCCACTCCATATGCTTGCCAGCTGTGTAGTGTAGCTGACTCCTGTCAGGAGTAGCCGGCACAAGAGAACTCGCATCCCAGCCATTCAACGGCTCTGATGCCATGACCAATAGTTATAGTGATATCTGAGGGTTTAGAGGGTTTTCCAAATTACACAATTGCAGGGCGATGACTGGTTGTCTTTTTTGTCTTCCTCTACTGAATTCAACATTCAAGATAGATAATGTTCTTTTTCAATAGATGACACTTTTACAGATGTCGTGTGTGTGTGTGGTTGTGTGTGTTGTGTGTGTGTGTGTGTTGTGTTGTGTGTGTTGTGTGTGGTGTGGTGTTGTGTGGTGTGTGTGTGTGTGTAAAATGGGAAAATGAGCTTTTTTTGAGCTTTTATTTTTATTTATTATTAAAACTTTTATTCTTCTGTACCTAACTAATGTATAGCAACATAGTGCGACATGTATGATTTTTGCCGACAAGGCGTCATTTTTTTTGCCCACAAAAGTAGTGTAGAATGCACCTGAATCTATGAACCCAGTCTACTGCAGGTCATAAATCAGGTAAACCCCTTTTGAAGTGTTCAACCTGTTCCAGTAGTAATGCACCTGGATTTGCCGTATAAATGTGTAGCTTCGTACGGTTGTAGTGCGCCCCACCTCCGGCACATCCCCCGATCTCAGGTGCATTACAAAGTGCCACGGGCGCTTAGTAATGCGCCTAATACTGGATTTTGCCTGTTTAAAAATAGAGCAACTGGGGCCCCGTTCATACATGTCCCCCATAGTGTACACTTCCGCTCTCTTATTACACCATGCACTTTGCTGGGTATAATAGTTTCAGTAAGATGGCAGGCTTGGGGAATTTAATTTAACCACTGTCTGCCATGACAACTGGTAGCCCCCTGTAAATAACCAGCACCCACTGTGTCTGGATTGGACTCAGCTCATAAGCCTGCTCTATGCTCAGGTCTCATGTTTGTGCAATGACAACAATGAGCTTATTATGAAATAACACATGTTCCGCGCAGATGGAAGCTGGCCCTCAGAATTGTTTGCTTTAGAGACCATTCTGATGCGGATCATTAGTGTATCCTGATCTTATTTTCCTGTATAGAGGTTGTTTTTGTAATAAATAAATGATTCACATTACCTACGTAAAATAATGCAGATACTTCCACCACTTTAATAACAACAGCTGCAATCACCAAACCCACATAGAGGTAGCGTGTTGGAGCTATGTGACAACAAAACAAAAAGGTGAGTTTAACACAAATGGCAAAGCATTACAGCAACAAGAACCACAGTTATTATTATTATTATTATTATTATTATTTATTTTAAAGCGCCATTGATTCCAGGGCGCTGTACATTCGAGGGGGTTACATACATTACATAAGTCAAACGAGTACAGTGATAAGGGATAATGACAATTGGCACGACAGAGGGAGGAGGACCCTACCCGCGAGGGCTTACAATCTACAAGGAGGGGGAAAGAGACAGGGGGGTTGAGGGGCAGACATGTCTGTGGGGAAGTAGTAACAAGTTTAGTGAAGGTTAAAGGCAAGCCTGAAGAAATGGGTTTCAGGTTGCTTTTGAAGCTGGTGAAAGTGGAGGAGAGTCTGATGTGTTGGGGCAGGGGAGTTCAGAGTGTGGGTTTGAAGCACGGGAGAAGTCTTGGAGACGGTTTGTGTGAGGGAGCTGATAAGGGGAGGAGCAGAGGAGAAGGTCCTGTAAAGGGGGAGGAGTGCGGGGGGGGGAGAATTTGGAAATTAGGGCAGAGATGTATGGAGGGGAGAGGTCATGGAGAGCCTTGTAGGTCAGGGTTTTGTAGCTTGAAATGAATTCGCTGGGGCAAGGGGAAAAGCCAGTGAAGGGATTGGCAGAGGGGAGGGGCAGAGGAAGTAGCGAGGGAAGGGGTTTGGGATAAGACGGGCAAGCAGAGTTAAGGATGGATTGGAGGGGACGAGGGGTGCTAGCTGGGAGGCCACTGAGAAGGATGTTGCAGTAGTCTAGGCGGGAGATGAAAAGGGCAGGGAAACCAGCATTTTTGTAGTGTCATAGCCGAGGAATGAGCGGATGCGAGAGATGTTTTTCAGGTGGAGGCGGCAGGCAGAGGTTTGAGGGTTTGGATGTGTGGTTTGAAAGATAAAGCAGAGTCTGGGGATTACCCCAAGACAGCGGACTTGTGGGACCGGTGAAAGTGTAGAGCCGTTGACTGTAATAGAGAGATCAGGGGCAGGGGTAGAGTTGGATGGTGGAAAGATGATGAGTTTGTTTTCTCCACTTTTTAGTTTTAGGAAAACGTGATGAGAAGAAGGAGGAAATGGAGGACAGACAGTCGGGGATCCGGGAAAGTAGAGAAGTGACATCTGGGCCAGAGATGTAGAGTTAGGTATCATCAGCATACAGGTGGTAATGAAAGCCATGTGAGGCTATGAGCTGACCGAGGCCAAGGGTGTAGATAGGAAGAGTAGTGGACCAGGGACTGACCCTTGGGGGACACCAACAGAGAGTGGCCGGGGGGGGGAGGTGGAGAAAGGGATGGGGGACGCTGAAAGGGTCCGATCAGTGAGGTACGAGGAGATCCAGGAAAGACCCAAGTCTGTAAATGCCGAGGGAGGAGAGGATTTGTAGCAAGGGAGGGAATGGTCGACAGTGTCAAAGGCAGAGGACAGGCCCAAAGAGGGGAGCACAGAGTAGTGGCATGAGGCTTTAGCGTTACTAGATCTTTTAGGGGATTTTGGTTAGGGCAGTTTCGGTAGAGTGGTGGGGTCGAAAACCAGATTGTAGTGGGTCAAGAAGAGAGTTGGAGGAGAGGTGGGAGGACAGCTGAAGATAGACGTGCTGCTCGAGGAGTTTGGAAGCAAAAGGGAGCATGAGATGGGGCGATATTGGACAGAGAAGAGGGGTCAAGGGTTGTTTTTTTTAGGATTGGGTGATAGTAGCATGTTTAAAGGCAGAAAAAGGGAAGATGCCAGAGGTTATTGATAGGTTGAAGAGATGGGTGAGTGCTGGGATGATAGAAGCACTGAGGTCTGGGATGAGGTGGGATGGCAGTGGGTGAAGAACTACAGGTAGTGGGTTGGTTTTTGGAAACAGTAAGGAGGAGAGCTTGTCATGTTTGACGGTGGGGTAGCAAGTTAAGGGGGAAGGCAGGTTGCATGGGTAAGGGAGGGTGGTGGGGACTGCGGGCTGAAGCTTTCTTGATGAGGTTGATCTTCTGGAGGAAGTGAATGGCAAAGTCATCTGCTAAAAAGGAGGAATGGGGAGGAGGTGTTGGTGGACGGAGAGAGAGTTAAAGGGTTTTGAATAATTGTCTGGGTTGTGGGGACAGGGAGGATATGAGAGTGGTGAAATAGTTCTGTTTGGTTGAGGCGGAGTGCGGACTTAAATGTCTGCAGTGAGTGTTTGTATAAGGCAAAGTCATCAATGGACGTAGTTTTCTTCCAGTGGCGTTCAGCAAGTCTGGAAGCTCGCCTCAGAGGTTTGGTAGAGTCTGTGAGCCAGGCTTGTCTGATGATTTTCCGGGTTCTGTTGGGGTGGTGAGAGGGAGCGATGAGTCAAGGGGGGTGATGATTGTTTGGTTGTAGAAAGTGGTGGCTGCGTCTGGGTCTTTGAATGGGAGATAGTGGAAAGAGGTGTAAGAGAGTCAGGAGAGTGTGAGGGTTGAGGTTTTGTAGATTCCTGCGGGGTTCGTATGGATATGAGACAGGAGGAGCAGGTGGGGAGGAGATAGTGGTGAAGGTAAGCAGGTTGGGGGTCAGTTATAGGGTGGGGGAGAGTTAGAGATGTCAGATAGGGGGCAAAAGGCGGGTGAAGATGAGGTCCCGTGTGTGTCCATCTTTGTGAGTGGCTCCTGAGGTCCATTGGGAGAGGTTGAAGGAGGAGCAGAGTGAAAAGGGGTTTGGTTTGGGAAACAGAGTGGGGGGGTGTCGATTGGGATGTTGAAGTCTCCCATGATGATAGTGGGGATGTCGGTGGAAAGAAAGTGGAGAAGCCAGGAAGCAAAGTGGTCAAGAAAGGCAGTGGCAGGGCCTGGCGGTCGGTAGACAACAGCCACTTGGAGGTCGGAGGGGGCATAGATGCGGACAGAGTGCACTTCAAAGGAGAAGAGTGTGAGGGAAGGCAGAGGTGGAGCGGGGACAAAGGAGCAGGTGTCAGACAGGAGGAGGCCGACGCCTCCACCATGCTTGTTACCGGGCGAGGAGTGTGGGTAAGTTGGAGGCCGCCCAAAAGAGAGTGCGGCAGGGGAGGGCTGTGTCAGAGGGGGTCAGGGCCCGGTTTCAGTCAGACCAAGAAAGAGTAGGTTGCGTGAGATGAACAAGTCATTTATGTATGAGAGTTTATTACATACAGACCGCGCATTCCAGAGACCTCCAAGGAGAGGTTTGGGAGGAGCAGGGTCAGAGGCATGTGTATTGGTTGAAGGGATTAGCGGGGAAATTTGTAGTGGTGAGTCTGTTCGAGGAGGCAGAGACTATGGTGGGAATGTGCTGGGGGGGCCCGGGGGTGGGGGATATGTTCCCGGAAGCCAGAAGGAGCAGTGAGAGGGTGGTAGGTGGCGAAGGATAGACTGTTTGTTTGGCAGGGTTTGTTTGGTGCGGAGGGCATTAACAGTGAGGAAGAGGTTGGTGGCGGCAGACAGGTGTGAGGGTAGAATGCAGGGGGAGATGTAGAGTTCATTGTCCAGCGAGGGAGTTTGGGGATAAGCAGTAAGTGTGAGGAGAGTGGAGATAGCGATGATGAGGGAAAAGAAGAGCATAGTGTTAGATCACAGTTGGACAGTTAGATGTCTGGCTGGGACAGGTGATGGAGGCGCTCTCTGGCTGGGACAGTTGATGGAGGCGCTCTCTGGCTGGGACAGTTGATGGAGGCACTCTCTGGCTGGGACAGTTGATGGAGGCGCGTTCTGGCTGGGACAGTTGATGGAGGCGCTCTCGGCTGGGACAGTTGATGGAGGCACTCCCTGGCTGGGGCAGTTGATGGAGGCGCTCTCTGGCTGGGACAGTTGATGGAGGCGCTCTCTGACTGGGACAGGTGATGGAGGCAGTCTCTGGCTGGGACAGGTGATGGAGGCAGTCTCTGGCTGGGACAGGTGATGGGGGCAGTCTCTGGCTGGGACAGGTGATGGGGCAGTCTCTGGCTGGGACAAAGGGGGATGGGGGCAGTTTCTGGCTGGGACAGGTGGATGGAGGGCAGTCTCTTGGTGGGACAGGTGATGGGGGCAGTCTCTGGCTGGGACAGGTGATGGAGCAGTCTCTGGCTGGGACAGGTGATGGAGGCAGTCTCTGGGTGGGACAGTTGATGGAGGCACTCTCTGGCTGGGACAGTTGATAAAAGGCGCTCTCTGGCTGGGACAGTTTTATGGAAGCGCTCTCTGGCTGGGACAGATGATGGAGGGTCTCTGGCTGGGACAAATGATGGAGGCGCTCTTGGCTGGGACGTTGATGGAGGCGCTCTCTGGCTGGGACGGTTGATGGTGGCGCCCCTCTGGTGGGACGGTTGATGGGGGCGCTCTCTGGCTGGGACGGTTGATGGGGGGCTCTCTGGCTGGGACGTTTTGATGGTGGCGCTCTCTGGCTGGGGCGTTGATGGGGCGCTCAAGGTGAGTAAATTTTTTTTTTTTTAATCTGAACTGTATTGGAACAGATGTATGGGGACAGAGTCTGCCTGGAATGCAGAGTTGCTGTGGAGTGTCTGTCTTGTTTCGGGGACTTGCTGCGGCGGGGGGAAATTGCAGGTTTTTTTGATTAGAGACCGGCACTTGTTACGGGGCTGGGGGTATGGGATTTTCCCGGCCCAAAGCAAGTGGGGAGTCCGCTGAAATTTCCCGGGGATGTGCCCCACAGAAAGCCGCGTTTCAAGGATCGAGTTCTTAGTTTAAAAATTTTAATCTGTTTATTTCATAATTTATCACCTGGTACCGGGCCCAAAACAGTAAAAAGTTTTTCTGAATAATACGTTATTTTAAAAAATTTATAAAAGCGCCCAGGAATTGTTTCATTTTATTTTTCTCAATAGGAGAAAAAAAACAATGAAAAAAAGAACTGCCAGCCCCAAGAAAAAAACATTTTGTTTTTCTTGTGCTTCCATTACTATTCCATTATTTTTATACAGGTCAGCAAGATTTTTAGGACATTGAAAATTTGCGTGAAAATTTTTGTTAAAAAAAACATCAAGGTGTTAGTTTGAGACTTGCTTCTTCCTTTTGTTTTTCCTGACAATGCCACTTAAAGTGGCCCCTTGCTCACAGAATTTTTTGCAGGTGTCCTCAAAATAAAAAAGACGTCAAATGCATGTTAGAAATAAATTTTGCCACGCACAAATTTTCAAATGTTAGCACTGGGAAACTCTAGGTACAAAAAACGAATGCATACTAAAGAACTCACTTTTGTCAGAAAGTGTATTAAAAAATTTTTTCAAAAAAAAGTTGTAAATCCCAAATGGTTTCTTTTATGATATAAATATTACTATGTAAAAGTTTGTACTTAACCAAAAAAAGCTTCTTTCATTTAATATTTAAAATTTTTCTGAATTTTAACTTTCGGGTTTTTGGTCTTTCCCTTGTGGCAGAATAAAGATCTGGACAATAAAGGTAATGTGTGTAAGTCTTGGCCTGGTATTCTAATTTTTTGCAACAGGATGTTAAATGAAGGGTAGGTGGAAAAGGACAGCATGAGTAAAATTATGTTGTAGAAAAATGATTTTTAACCACACCCCCTATCTGTCACTGCTCACAAAAATTTTTCCGAAGTCCCGCCTAACTACCCCCCTGATGTAGATTTTTTTTTAAGGGTTAAGCTCTGCATTTTGTTGATTAAAATTTAGTATTTATTCATGGTAAAGGGCCCTTTTAGCTACTTTTTATATATATTTTTTTTTTATATGTGCCGCTGTATCTATGAATTCAATTTTTGCTCTTGGGCTGAGTTTCATTTTTTTCTAAGGGGGAAGTGACCTATTTTATTTTTCTATAAAACCCAACCGCAGTAAAAGGGGTTCATTGAAAAATTTGAGCTATGATCTGGTTTTTGCTGGGATCCCTGCCTCTACTGATCATAAAATGGGGTTTACGTCAATATGCCACACTTTAAAGCAGGGGGGTCAAACTATTTTCTCCAAAGGGCCCCATTACATTAGGTTACCCTCTAGAGGAAAAGGCAAACCCCTTGGCAGTAAAACCCAAGATGTTCTTTAAGGTTGTATAACGCAAGCTCTTCCTCCTATCCTTAAAAACCATCCCCTTGTCCCCCCTCTTGTCCAACTATTCCCCATTCACTGCTCCCTTTTGCCTCCAAACTCCTGAGGCACCCTCTACCTTTAACTGTCCCCCCACCTCTCCCTCCAAAATTCCTCTTTACCCCCTACAATCTGGTTTCCGACCCAACCACTCTACCGAAACCGCCCTAACCAAAGGGCACCCAAAGACTACAACGCCAAAGCCTCACGCCCCGTACTCTGTCCTTCCCCAGACTTGTCCTCTGCCTTTTACCTGTCGCCACTCCCTCCTCCCTCGGCATCCAGACTTGGCTTTTCCTGGATCTCCTCTACCTTTCTGATGGACATTCAGCGTTCTCATTCTCGCTCCACCCCCCCCGCCCCTTCTCTGTTGGTGTCCCCCAGGGGGTCAGTCCGGGCCTTTACTTTTTCTTTTAAAACCCCCCTTGTTCTGGGTCAACTCATAGCTTCACATGGCTTTTCATTACCACCTGTATGTGTGAACCCGCTTTTTCTCGGCCCCAGTTCACCTCTCTTCTTTTCCCCGGATCCCAGATGTCTATCGTCCATTCCCCTTTTTCTCCTCCCTCTCCCTAAAATAAAGTGGAGAAAAA
This sequence comes from Phyllomedusa bahiana, assembly GCA_025379985.1. Lineage (NCBI taxonomy): Eukaryota > Metazoa > Chordata > Amphibia > Anura > Hylidae > Phyllomedusa > Phyllomedusa bahiana. Next base: position 996 of record JAODAL010069249.1, on the reverse strand, counting down.
AAGAATTATCTCTTTTTCCCCGTCCCCCCCCATCCCTCCCCCTGATCTCTTTTCAATGTCAAGGGTGTACACTCTCACCTGTTCGAAAGTCCGTGCCTTTGGGGGAAATCCGACCCCTCGTCCTTAAAACCACCACCCAACCCTCACCTCTGCCTCCCTTCCCCCTGAAAATATCTCCGATCCGTTCTTTCCTCAATTCGACCCACTAAAATGCTCGTCCATGCCCTTGTCTCTCCCGCCTTGACTACTGCAACAATCCTTCTTGTGGCCTCCCATCTTTACCTCTTTCTCCCCCTTCAAACCTTCTCAACTCTGCTGCCCGTCTTATCCACCCTTCCCGTATCCTCTGCCCTCCCCTCTGCAATCCCCCACTGGCACCAATAGCTCAGCGAATTCATTTCGTTGCTAACCATGATACAAGGTTCCTAACCCTTCTCCCCCCCCATACATCTTGCCCAAATTCCAGATATCTCCCCTATGCAATCTCCGCCCTCAAGGACCTTCTTCTCTGTTTCCCCTTTTCAGTCCCCACTAACCCTCTCCAAGATTCTCTCGCCTTCCCCCCACTTGGGTCACTGCCCCAACACATCAGATCCTGCCACTCTCACCAATTCAAAAGCAACCTGAAAACCCATTTCTTTGATGCCTATAACCCAAAAATAACCCGTCCACTGTAATACCCCACAAAAATGCGCCCCCCTCCCCTGTTTTCCCCTCCTCCTTTTAGATTTTTAAGCCTTCGCGGGCAGGGGCCCCCCTTTCCCCCTGTACCAGTTTCGCTTTCTTTTCATTATTGTTACTCACTTGAATATCATGTTTAACCCCCCTCAAATGACAGCGCCCGGAATCAATGGCGCTTTAAAATAAATGTTAATAATAATAATAAAAGCCCCTTTCACCTCTTTAGTACCAGACTTCCTATCTTAGAGGTGGCTAAAGTGTCTGCCAGAACTGTTTCCCCCGCTTGAGTTCCCAAAAGAGCCATAGGGGGAATGG
>JAODAL010069248.1:0-16445 GCA_025379985.1 Phyllomedusa bahiana | reverse complement strand
GGTGGCGGGGGGGGGGAGTTTAAAAAATTCCCCTTTTTTCCCCCCAACCTTTCTCCCTGAAATTTGGTGAAAGTTTTGGGCCCCTACTGCAGTCAGAGGCTCATGATGCTGCCCTGATGCCACTATTTCAGAGAGCCCCAGCAGATTTGCCAGCTCTCCCAGGAGTGCGGGAGTCCACAGAATCTGTGAGATTTGGGCAAGGTTTTGGTTTAAAGGCATAAATGTCTCTTTTTGGGAATTTAAAACCACCAGAGAAAAGGATTTTACAGCTTTACACTTTACTGTAAACGGGGGCCCGAAAGCCTTTTCTTAAAATGTCTTTCGGGGCCTCATTCCAACTGAAGAAAAAACAAGCTCCCAAAAACCCCATTTTAGACTTTTTCTGAATCCCCTTCCTGACTAAGCCCCCTTTCGAGAAGCCCCTTAAATTTCTTTTAAAACGAATCTGATCTTTAAACAAATCTATAAAAAAAAGGGAAAGGGAAAAGTGGGAGGCAGCAAACCGGCGTAAGGCCAACACATAGGACCACTTTCAACCCTGAAGAGGAAGAACAAGCCAGGACCAGGGTGGACACTCCTTGGGAGGGGTAAAGTTTTATCTTAAAAAAAGTTATTCTCTGTTTCTTTAAAGTAACTTTGTGTTGAAAACCTTTTTAAAAATCTCTGCTTGTCCCCGGAAATAAAGGAAAATTCTAAACCCTTGTTTCACATTTTTAAACCAGAAACTAATTTCAAGAGAGCTGCCTAAAGCCACTGGCCACCGGGGCCCTTTCCGTGATGCTCTTTTAAGCTTCCTACACAAACTATTAGAAAAGGGGCCCCCCAAAAGGGGAACTGCGGGGAAAAGGGGGGGTGGGGTTTAGTAGGCCTGTGAAGCCCGCCCCCTCCCTCAGCAAGCAGGTGAAGAGCCAGGATGCCGGACCCCGGGGACGGGGTAAGTGCACATGGGGGTTGTTTTTTTGGGGGGGGGGATGTATTGTTTGAATGTGCGGGGGAAAGGGTTTGGGTGTGTTTTTGGTGTTGGGGGGGGGTGTGTATTTCAGTGTGCAGGAGAGGGTTATGTGTTTTTAAAGTTTTTCAGGGGGCGGTGTGGGGTGTTTGAGTGGGGAAAGGGGGGTAGGAGCTGCCCCTTGCCCTTTGCCTTTCTGGGGTTGGTCTTTGAGGCTGTATTCGGGTTTTTTAGAATGAAAAAGGACCAGTATTGAGGGTTTTTCCCCTTTCTGATATTTTGGGCTGCAGCTGTGGTTTTTTCCCTTTGGGCGGGTTTTATAGAAAAGGGGAGCCCCCCACGTTTTTTTTTTTTAGAAAATGTTTTTAAATTTAATGAGAATCAAAAACCTGGGCTCCACTGTAAGGGTTTCAGAAAGTGCCCACTTTGGGTTTTCTAAATAAAATAAATGTTTTTTAAAAAAAAAATTAAATAAAGTGGGGCCCCCCATTTTCCATAACCTTAAAGGGTTTTAAAACCAAACAGCTCACCCTGATCTATCAAAATTTGGGAAAAGGTTTCCCAGTCTAAAAATACACCCGCGGGGCTGCCCCGGGGGAAGGGGGCCACCATTAGGGGGGTTCCATTCGAGGGTTTCCCCCGGGTTTTCCCCCTTTCCCCCCGGGTGCATTAGGTATTCAGGTAATCGGGAACGGGCTTAGTGTGGGCCCTTTGGAGTGGAAAAAACAATGCTGGGGGACACCAACCCGGGAGCGTTTAGTAATGGAGGGCGTTTTTTAAAATGCCCCCATTACTAAAACTAAAAATTAAGTGAATAAACAGACAAATTGCACAAAAAAATTTTTTATTAAAATTAAACACCCCTGACATCAGCCCTCTTTCACCATTTTTTTAAAGAAACCCAACCCCAAACTTTGGGTCCGACAAAACCCAATGGTCCGACATAGTCCAAATGGGAAACCTGTATAAACATGACAGTACTAAACTCCATCTCCTGCACCCCCAAAGGTCATGTCTGTGGCTAATCTTCTGGGGGTGCATGGTACGGAGTTCAACCTGCACAATATGATTATGGGGGGTACAGAGCACAGCCGCAGCACAATCTCAAGGGGATGGTCCTACGTCCCACCAAGTAGATTTTAAGCAGTGCTCTGTACTCCTCTCTCTGACCCCTCCCCACCATTGTGTTATGCATCCTAGTGCCAACACAAAATACAACCCCGCCATCATCCCATAACCTCTCCACCTAATACCCCATAGTCCTCTCACCTCCACCTATCACCCCAAAACCTTTCCACCTGCACTTATCACCTCATAATCTCCCCACCTATCACCCCATAACCTCCCCACCTATCACCGCATAACCTCCCCACCTATCACACCATAACCTCCCCACTTATCACCCCATGTAGAGGTTGTACAGAGATTGGCACAGAAAGGGAAGTGCTAAAAAAATAGAATTCTAAGATGTTTGTGTGGTAAATTTTGCAGGGACGAGTCATGGCTACGAGAAATCATCATGGCGGTCTGGACAGGATGGAGAGTAAAAGGGAAAAAGAAAAATTCCAGTCATAGAAAATGTCTACGGTGAGTGGAAGATGTAACTGCACTGTAGTCTCTTAAATGTTTGTAGAGCCTGAGTACACTGGTGTCTACCACTATATGGTCACTGTATGGTGGTAATATACAGTCTGCAGAGCCTGTGTAAACTGGTGTCTAACCACTATATGGTCACTGTATGGAGGTTATATACAGTCTGCAGAGCCTGTGTACACTGGTGTCTATCACTATATGGTCACTGTATGAGGTAATAATACAGTCTGCAGAGCCTGTGTATACTATGTCTACCACTAAAAGGTCACTGTATGGGTTAATATACAGTCTGCAGAGCCTGTGTACACTGGTGTCTACCACTATGGTCACTGTATGGGGGTAATATACAGTCTGCAGAGCCTGTGTACACTGGTGTCTACCCCTATATGGGCTCTGTATGGGGGTTATATACAGTCTGCAGAGCCTGTGTATACTAGTGCTACCCCTATATGGTCACTGTATGGAGGAAGTATACGTCCTGCAGAGTCTGTGTACACTGTGTCTACCATTATATGGTTCCCCTGCAGGAGGCAATATTCAGTCTGCAGAGCCTGTGTACACTGGTGTCTACCACTATATGGTCATTGTATGAAGGTAATATACAGTCTGTAGAGCCTGTGAACAACTGGTACCTACCACTATATGATCACTGTATAGAGGTAATACACAGTCTGCAGAGCCTGTGTACACTGGTGTCTACCACTATATGGTCACTGTGTGGAGGTAATATACAGTCTGTAGAGCCTGTGTACGCTGGTGTCTAACATTGTGTAATTACTGAATTGTGGAAATATTAGTTGTAGTGTAAATAGTTTAAGGTTCAGGCTCAGTTTTGGGGCATCTCCCAGCTCTCCTGGTCGCTGAATAGCCTATCCAACCTCCAGGAAAGCTGGTTGACACCCAACCCTAATTTAGCTTTCTTCCAGAGCCGTTAAAAACATTAGGTGGAGTGGGAGTGGCTTTTTGTGAAGGGGTGTGGGCTCAACAACAAGCGGGACATGGGCCCGCAAACTTTTAGGGCACATCTCCCTAATGCCCACGTTCAAAAGTTGGCAACTATGCCTGAACATGAAGTGGGAACCTGAAGCTGTAGAACCGCCCACAGTCTGAACAGGAAGTGGGAACCTGAAGCTGTAGAATTGCCTACAGCCTGAACAGGAAGTGATGGCCTTAAGCCATGGAACCGCCCGCAGTCTGCACAGGAAGTGGGAGCAAAAAGCTGTAGAACCACCCACAGCCTGAACAGGAAAAAGGAGCCTAAAGCTGTAGATCCGCCCACAGCCTGAACAGGAAGTGGGAGCCGGACGCTGTAGAACATAGTTGCCAACTTTTGAAATTGAAAAAGCAGGAAATTTTGCCAAGCGGCAAAAATTTGCATGGCCACGCCCATCTTGTCGGTGTGCCACGTCCCTTCAAAAAGCCACACCCACTCCACCTAACTGCATAACGGCTTTGTAATAAAGCCAGGTAGATGCCCTTATAGCCAGGTAGTAGCCCCCCCCCCCATAACCAGGTAGTGCCCCTTACAGGCAAGTAGATGTCCCCTTGTAGCCAAGTAGATGCCCCCTCTGTAGCCAAGTAGATGCCCCCTCTGTAGCCAAGTAGATGCCCCCTCTGTAGCCAGGTAGAGCCAAATTTGTAGCCAGGTAGATGCCCCCCTTTGTTAGCCAGGTAGATCCCCCCCTTTGTTAGCCAGGTAGTGGCCCCCTTTGTTGCCAGGTAGATGCCCCCTTTGTTAGCCAGGTAGATGCCCCCATTGTTAGCCAGGTAGATGCCCCCATTGTTAGCCAGGTAGTGCCCCCATTGTTAGCCAGGTAGTTGCCCCCATTGTTAGCCAGGTAGTGCCCCCTCTGTTGCCAGGTAGTGCCCCCATTGTTAGCCAGGTAGATGCCCCCTCTGTTGCCAGGTAGATGCCCCCTCTGTTGCCAGGTAGATGCCCCCATTGTTAGCCAGGTAGTGCCCCCATTGTTAGCCAGGTAGATGCCCCCTTTGTTAGCCAGGTAGTGCCCCCTTTGTTGCCAGGTAGATGCCCCCTTTGTTAGCCAGGTAGATGCCCCCATTGTTAGCCAGGTAGTGCCCCCATTGTTAGCCAGGTAGTTGCCCCCATTGTTAGCCAGGTAGTTGCCCCCATTGTTAGCCAGGTATTGCCCCCTCTGTTGCCACGTAGATGCCCCCATTGTTAGCCAGGTAGTGCCCCCTCTGTTGCCAGGTAGTGCCCCCATTGTTAGCCAGGTAGTGCCCCCATTGTTAGCCAGGTAGATGCCCCCTCTGTTGCCAGGTAGTGCCCCCTCTGTTGCCAGGTAGTGCCCCCTCTGTTGCCAGGTAGTGCCCCTCCATTGTAGCCAGGTAGTCCCCCTTTGTTGTCAGGTAGTTGCCCCAATTGTAGCCAGGTTCGGCCCCCTTAGTGTAGCCAGGTAGATGCCCCCTCTGTTGCCGGGTAGGTGCCCCCATTGTAGTCAGTTAGTGCCCCCTTTGTTGTTAGGTAGTTGCCCCCATTGTAGCCAGGTAGAGCCCCCTTATAGCTAATAAAAATAAAATAATACAAGTCACTTACCTCACCAGGCTCCTGCAGCTCCGGACACCTCCGATCTCCTCATGACGCAGGGGAGTGAGTGCAGCCGTGCGTCACTTCCCCTGCGCCGCTGATCTGTATGTACGGCGCACACCGGCGCTGTACATATAGGGGGAGGAGGGAGCGATCCCTCCTGCCTCCTCCCTGCACAGCGAGACTCCGGGCGGGTGAAGCGGGCGTAGCGGCCCGGGCTTCACCCGCCTGTGGAATGGACCGGCGGCGCCAGAGTAGCGCACCACGCTACTCTGGCGCCGCGGTCGTTTAAAGAGCCCCCGCTGCCTGCTGGCGGCAGGAGTTTCGCCAACTCTGCCGGGAGGGCGGGGGGGGACCCCAAATAGCGGGACCCCCCCTACCCCTCCCCCCCCGCCAAAAACGGGAGAGTTGGCAAGTATGCTGTAGAATCGCCCACAGCCTGAACAGGAAGTGGGAGCCGGAAGCTGTAGAGTCACCCTCAGTCTGAACAGGAAGTGGGAGTCTGAAGCTGTAGAACCTCACACAGACTGTACAGGAAATGGAGCCTGAAGCTGTAGAATCACCCACAGCCTGAACAGGAAGTGGGAGCCTGAAGCTGTAGAATGGCCCGCAGCCTGAACAGGAAGTGGGAGCCTGAAGCTGTAGAATCGTCCTCAGTCTGAACAGGAAGTGTGAGCCTGAAGCTGTAGAATCGCCCAAAGACTGAACAGTAAGTGGGAGACGGAAGCTGTAGAGTCACCCTCAGTCTGAACAGGTAGTAGGAGCCTGAAGCTCTAGAACCACCCACAGCCTGAACAGGAAATAGGAGCCTGAAACTGTAGAATTGTCCACAGCCTGATCAGGAAATAGGAGCCTGAAGCTGTAGAGTCACCCTCAGTCTGAACAGGAAATAGGAGCCTGAAGCTGTAGAACCGCCCACTTTGGAAAATATATTAGTGCTAAAAAGCAACTCCAAAATGAGGTATAAGGGGCTAAGACTACTTATTAAAATGAATAAAAGTTTAAATAGGACATAACAGAAGATAAAAACTATTTGGACTACGTGTTTCTCGCTAAGCAGCGCTTCCTCAGGTTTGCAGAGTTGCTGTTTCTCACCTATCATCCATCATGTTGTTGGCTGAGTTGTTGTATCTAAGCTTGTCATGTGTGATACTGTCTAATGAGTTGTGTATATAAGCCTGTCTTGTAATACTGTCTGTGAGGCTGAAGTATCTAAGCCTGTCTTGTGTGATACTTTATGATGAGTTGTGTATATAAGCCTGTCTTGTAATACTGTGAAGCTGATGTATCTAAGGCTGTCATGTGTGATACTGTCTAATGAGTTGTGTATATAAGCCTGTCTTGTAATACTGTCTATGAGCCTGATGTATCTAAGCCTGTCATGTGTGATACTGTTGATACTGTCTAATGAGTTGTGTATATAAGCCTGTCTTGTAATACTGTCTGTGAGGCTGAAGTATCTAAGCCTGTCTTGTGTGATACTTTATGATGAGTTGTGTATATAAGCCTGTCTTGTAATACTGTGAAGCTGATGTATCTAAGGCTGTCATGTGTGATACTGTCTGATGAGTTGTGTATCCAAGCCTGTTGTGTAATACTGTCTATGAAGCTGATGTATCTAAGCCTGTCATGTGTGATACTCTTTGCAGAGTTGCTGTTTCTAATCCATAATGTTGTCGACTGAGTTGCTGTATCTAAGCCTGTCATGTGATACTACCTCAGAGAGCCCAATAGTAATTGAATATGAAGTAAATCACAGATGGATTTTTTTTTCAAAATTTATTACCAAGGTCACAAAACACATAACATCCATATAAAACCCTTCTGCAGGAAATGCATAGAGGAGGAACGGTTTGGGGCATAAATAAATAAATCTCCGTCAGGCGCCACATCCGGAGGCAGATGCTGGATTAGATTCTCTTCTATCCGTCTGATAATCCAGAAAATGTGATCATCCAAGACGTCCAATTCCCTCCGATTCTGGATTAAAGGAATTTTGCATGTGTTTGATATTGCACTGCCTCTGAACCTCATCGCAGCCCCCCACAGTCCCGCCATGGTGGTGCGCAGGTTTGGAACGTGGTCCCTCGAGATAACATGATAGATTATCCTAACAACGATCAATGTTTAGGGGAGGGAAAGGCTTAACATAAAATCAAGAAAGTATAAAAATAGCAAATAAATGTAAAAAACATAAAAATCTTTTCATACAGGTGAAAGCAAATCAGAGAGAAAATCCCCGAAATTCCATTGATTCCTGTCACACTTAAAGGGGTTGTATCATTACATTAAATGGTCTTCAGAATAAGGGGACAGTGAAAACAAGCAACTGTGCCATTGGATGTCATTTGTAAAGCTGTCTTGTTTTCACGGGATCCCTTATCTTCGTTTTGTGTAAACACTATTCCCCAGTGCCAGTCGGATTCCACCTCCTTTCATTTAATTGGCTGACAGCTGTACTAATTTACATTCTGTCTGGCCCCCGGTCGTATTCACGGGAGCGCGCATTCCTGCCTCTCTCACTCACAATAAGGGGCTGGCAACATTTCACTCTGCACAGCCAGCAGCTGCACAGTAACACTGCAGCTGCTTCTACAATCAGAAAACAGCAGAATTGTGCTCGGTGCCTAATGCTGCTGCGTGTAAACAGAAAGGAGACAGATCTGTGCTGCGCTGGATGAGTTCATAGAAGACTGAATTCAACTGTAACAAACCTCCAGCTGTGAGAGGAGAAGAGATCAGTGCTCTGAGTTCATAGAAGACTGTCTAGACTGAATGCAGGGCTGTGGTATGTAAACAGCTCTTACAAAATAAGACTGCATAGGGAGAGGAACGACACAGTGACATGTGGACTCAGACAGAGAGGGGGGGAGAGCAGGGATGTGCTATCCCCTCCCACTGATCTCAAACAAACACACTGACTCGGGAGCGAGCATGAACAGTGAAGGGGGGGATGATGTCATCCCCCTTCAGCTAAGAAACACCCAGCTGGGAGGAGAAGAAATGCCCCTGGATTTGAGGAACTGAGAGAATGAAGCTACAAGAAAACAGCAGAACTGATGAAGCGATACATCCCCTTTAACTTTTAAAGAGCCTCACGCTTAAACTGAAGATTGTCTTTCTGATATACGTTGTTTCATTTCCTCACCGCTTTCAAAACCTCTGCTTGCTGTCACTGAATGGAAACCCACAGGCTCTAGTCTTGTTCATTGAGCTTGGGTTTGTTACAGCAGTATCCAGTGAAGACAATCCTCCTAGAGGCGAGCACAACAGCTCAAATCTGTTCCTGTCCTAAAACTTTGCTACAATGTATCAGCGCAGGGAATATCGATCTGTTTATATCACAGGAGATAGTAGAGACTGGATACAATTGTAACAAAGCCCAGGCTGTGACAAGTCTAGGGTCAGGAGTTTTCTGGAGGTTAAACAAGAATGTTCCTATTCACTAACAGCAGAGATTCAATGGAGGAGTATTGCAGTAAAAAGTCTGATAGAACATTGCAGAATGTTTTATAATATTGTATAAATATATGGAAAAAAGAAAAACCAGGGAACGAAACAGAAATGTTTCTAGCATATATGGGCTTTAGTAAAGGGGCACTCTGGGACTAGTAATGGGGGCATTCTGGCACTAGTAATGGGGGCATTCTGGCACTAGTAATGGGGGAATTCTGGCACTAGTAATGGGGGAATTCTGGCACTAGTAATGGGGGCATTCTGGCACTAGTAATGGGGGCATTCTGGCACTAGTAATGGGGGCATTCTGGCACTAGTAATGAGGGAATTCTGGCACTAGTAATGGGGGCATTCTGGCACTAGTAATGAGGGCATTCTGGCACTAGTAATGGGGGAATTCTGGCACTAGTAATGGGGCATTCTGGCACTAGTAATGAGGGCATTCTGGCACTAGTAATGGGGAATTCTGGCACATAGTAATGGGGGCATTCTGGCACTAGTAATGGGGGCATTCTGGCACATAGTAATGAGGGGCATTCTGGCACTAGTAATGGGGGAATTCTGGCACTAGTAATAGGGGGCATTCTGGCACTAGTAATGAGGGCATTCTGGCACTAGTAATGGGGGAATTCTGGCACTAGTAATGGGGGCATTCTGGCACTAGTAATGGGGGCATTCTGGCACTAGTAATGGGGGCATTCTGGCACTAGTAATGGGGGAATTCTGGCACTAGTAAGGGGGGAATTCTGGCACTAGTAACTCTGGCACTAGTATTAAGGGGCATTCTGGAACTAATAATGAGAGAACTCTGGCACTAGGGCAATAGTAATAAGGGGCATTCTGACACTAGCAATGGGGGAACTCTGGCACTTGTAATAGGGGACTTTCTGGCACTAGTAATGGGAGAACTCTGGCCTTAACAATAGGGGCTCTCTGGCACTAGTAATGAGGGGTACTCTGGCACTAATAATAGGGACACTCTGAAACTAGTAATGGGGGCATTCTGGCACTAGTACACTAGTAATGGGGGCACTCTGGCACTAGTAATGAGAGGTACTCTGGCACTAATAATGGGGGCATTCTGGCACTAGTAATGGGGGCACTTTGGCACTAGTAATGGCAGAACTCTGGCACTAATAATAGGGGCACTCTGAAACTAGTAATGAGGGCATGCTGGCTTAGTAATGGGGGGAATTCAGGCACTAGTAATGGGGGCATTTGGCACTAGTAATGGGGTTACTCTGGCATTACTAATAGGGGCACTATGGCACTTGTAATAGGGGGCATTCCGGCACTAGCAATGAGGGCACTCTGGCACTAGTAATGGGGGTACTCTTGCACTAGTAATAAGGGTACTCTAGCACTGGTAATGGGGGTACTCTAGCACTGGTAATGGGGGTACTATAGCACTGGTAATGGGGGGTCATTCTGGCACTAGTAATGGTGGCACTCTGGCATTGATAATAGGGTCACTGGCACTGGAGATGAGGGAACTCTGGTACTAATAATGGGGGCACTCTAGCATTAAAAGGGGGTACACTGGCACTAGTAATAGGGAGCATTCTGGCACTAGTAATAGCGGACATTCAGGCACTGGTAATTGGGGTACTCTGGCATTGATAATAGGGACACTGGCACTGGTGATGTGGGAACTCTGGCACTATTAATGGGGGCACTCTAGCATTAAAAGGGGATACTCTGGCACTAGTAATAAGGGGCATTCTGGCCTAGTAATGAGGGAATTCTGGCACTAGTAATAGGGGGCATTCTGGCACTAGTAATAGGGGGCATTTTGGCACTAGTAATGGGGGTACTCTGGCACTAGTGATGGCGGTACTCTGGCACTAGTAATGGGGGACATTCTGGCACTAGTAATAGGGGGGAACTCTGGCACTAGTAATAGGGGGTACTCTGGCACTAGTAATAGGGGGCATTCTGACACTAGTAATAGGGGGTACTCTGGCACCAGTAATGAGTAATTGAAAAAGTTCCCTATCATTACTAATGAGGACATCTTGGCACTGTTATGAGGGGAGTCTCTGGATGGCACTGTCCTGGGGGCTCTCTGGCACTATCTGTTGGTCTACTCTGGGGTGGTCCATTGAGACCCTCTGGCACTGTTTATACTATAGGTCTGTGGCTGACAACGTTGAGAGGGGAAGTTTGGCACTGTTCGTGGGGGACACTCTCTGGTTGACCCTATTATTGGGAATACTGGCTGGCTGGCACTATAGTGGGGGCCCTCTGTGGGTGTACTCTGGCACTATCCACCTGAGGCCCTCTGGGCACTGTTTAAGTGGTCCCTCTGGCATTGCTTATGGGTGGGCAGTGTATATATGGATATCTTGGCACTGTTGATAGAGCTTGATTCAGCACGGTTTGGCACCATGCTTGGCTGGCACTACATTGAGGGCACTGATTGAGATATAGGATCACTTTCGAGGTGACACTGTCAATAGGGCCCCTGGAGGCGGGGTCAAATGTGAGGGGGCGGGATCTATGCATACAAAAAGTTGGCTGTGCTCTGCATCTTCTAGTATTTTTTAAATTTCACAGTACGACACACACGTCCTGACACCACAACAACCACACAATATAGACAATATAAAACACCACGATATCCCAAAAATACCTCCACGTCCACAACATCATATTCACAGTATCGGGAAATTACAAAAATTAAATAAAGTTCATGTCCCAGGAATCTCCTGGTCTCCGGGGTCACGCTGCCGGCCGGTGCAGGATGGTGACACAGCCGTGATAGCTGGTGCTGCGCTGCAGGGGGGGCTCCGCCTCAACCTGCCCAGTTTTGGGGTCAAACACAAAAGCGTTTTCCGTCCCGGCGCCATTTTCATCTCTTCCGCCCAGTACGTACATTTTACCTCCACAAACCGTCAGGCCGCAGCTCTCCTGTATACAGACAATGAGAATGTGAGACCAGGATACAGAGGAGGGGACAACGTCACAGGTCAACAAGGCCGACCGGGAGGTAAATGAAAGATATACACTACTCACAAAAAGTTCGGGACACTTGGCTTTTGGTTGAAATTTCAAGATGAACATAAAATTTTGACATTTTTTTTTTAAGTGCACTAAATGACCCGATGTCTTCCCATAAACCTGCCTGGAGTTGTGCGGTCTCATCATCCGGCTCCGCAGGTCATTGGTTACAATGAAACGCTCATCAGTGTGTGATGGAGCCTGAGGACGTTCACCTCTTTGCCTTTCTGCAACTCTTCCAGTCTCTCTGTATCTCTGATACAACCTGCTGATTACTCTCTGTAAGACTCTAAGCTCAGTGGCCACTTCCGTCTGAGAGCATCCTGCTTGAAGCCTGGCAATGGCAAGGTACTGCTGATCAATTGTAAGGTGTTGTCTTGGTCTCATGATGTCACAATGTGAACAGCAGGATGAGGAGGACGGTTTAAATCCCAATTCAAACTGATCCCCTAAATGTATTGGGTGACTCAGGGATCAAACACCTGTTGTCAATTTTGCCATTAAGCTCCTTGTTAGAGATCAGCAAGTTGTGCAAAAAGTCTGGAAACACTGAGCAGTTGAACGAGTGCATCTAAAGGGGAGAGATCGACGCATTTACTGCATTTAAAACAATTTTCAAGAAATTTTATGTTCATCTGGAAATTTCAATTACAAACCAAATATCCCAAACTTTTTGTGAGTAGTGTATAAGGAAACCATCAACATGCAGGCTACCAAGCACCCAATAGATCTTCTTATGGCTCGACCCTTATCTCCTGTATAGCTTGATAAACCATGCCAGCCTCATTTATGTATCTTTAATTCCTATTAACACAAAAAGATGGAAATCAACCAATTCACGTATCATTACGCCCTTCGATCACTGGAGATTCAGGTGCTAAGGAGCCAATCAGATCTTTATCCTACAGGAGGACATCACCAGTAAGGTCCTGAATAGGAACAATGACGATGACCCAAAGCCAAAGAGTAGGACCAGCTCTTATTGGCTTAGAGGGGCCACATTTAGGTGTGGAGGTGGGTAATCCACATCCTGACCCCACTGAGATGCTGGGACAGGACCTTATATGTGCAATTCATGATCACAAGCCTTCAGTGCGGCGGAGACAAAGCAATTTTGCAAAGGGTGGAACGGAAATACATCTATTATGGTGGGAAAGCAGTTTGGTCGCAGTTGTTGCTGCTAAAGGAGACACAATCAGGTAAAACGTTTAGGCTATGTTCACACGGCATAATTGCATACAGTACCCCTTAGACAGTAAGCCTGGTGGGAAATAGAGGAGACTGGATGGTACAGTGGAGCCTGAAGGGGGACAGAGGAGCATGGAGGGGGATAGAGGAGCCCAGATGGAGATAGAGGAGCCCAGAGGGGGACAGAGGAGCATGGAGGGGGATAGAGGAGCCCAGAGGGGGAAAGAGGAGCCCAGAGGGGGACAGAGGAGCATGGAGGGGGATAGAGGATAGAGGAGCCAAGAGGGAGTTAGAGGAGCTCAGAAGGGGATAGAGGAGCCCAGAGGGGATAGAGGAGCCCAGAGGGGGACAGAGGAGCATGGAGGGGGACAGAGGAACCCAGATAGAGGAGCCCGGAAGGGGATAGAGGAGCCCAGAAGGGGATAGAGGAGCCAAGAGGGGGTTAGAGGAGCCCAGAAGGGGATAGAGGAGCCCAGAGGGGGATACAGGAGCCCAGAGGGGGTTAAAGGAGCCCGGAAAGGGATAGAGGAGGCCAGAATGGGGATAGAGGAGCCCAGAGGGGGATAGAGGAGCCCGGAGGGGGATAGAGGAGCCCGGAGGGGACAGAGGAGCCCAGAGGGGACAGAGGAGTTTGAAGGGGGATATAGGTGCTTGGAGGGGGATAAAGGAGCCTGGAGAGATTAGAGGAGCCAGAAGGGGATAGCAGAGCCAAAACTGGGAGAGGGGTGCCAAAAGGAAGTTAAAGGAGCTTAGAGGAGGATAATGGAGTCTGGTGGTGGTTAGAAGAGCCTAGAGGGGGATACTGGAACCTGAAGGGGATAGAGGAGCCTGGTGTGGGATTTAGTGGGATAGAGGAGCTTCATCAGGATTAGAGGAGCCTGGAGGGGATAGAGGAGCCTAGGGGAGGGTATCGGAAACTAGAGCGGGATACAGGAGCCTGGAGCGGGCTAGAACAGCCTGGAGTGGAATAAAGGAGCCTGGAGGGGATAGAGGAGTCTGGAGGGGATAGAGGTGTCTGAAGAGGATAGAGGAGTCTGGAGGGGATTTGAAGAGCATGGAGGGGATTTGAAGAGCCTGGAGGGGATAGAGGAGCCTGGAGGGGATAGAGGAGTCTGGAGGGGATTTGAAGAGCCTGGAGGGGATAGAGGAGTCTGGAGGAGGATAGAGGAGTGCTGAGGAGGATAGTGGAGTGCTGAGGAGGATAGAGGAGTGTGGAGGGGATTTGAAGAGTCTGGAGGGGATTTGAAGAGCCTGGAGGGGATAGAGGAGCCTGGAGGGGATAGAGGAGTCTGGAGGGGATAGAGGAGTCTGGAAGGGATAGAGGAGTCTGGAGGGGATAGATGAGCCTGGAGGGGATTTGAAGAGCCTGGAGGGGATAGAGGAGCCTGGAGGGGGATAATGGAGAGTGGAAGGGGATAAGGGAGAAGGGGAACCTGGAGGGAGACAGAGAAGTCTAGAGAAGGGAAGAAGAGCAGAAGTGTCTGGAGACGACAGAGGGGTCTGGAGGGGGAGAGAGACAAATAGACAGACACAGAAAAATCTGGAAGGGGCAAATACTTTTGTGGCATTGTATATACACAAATCAGTGCTGGTTTTGACCTTCTCTTCTTTGTATCAGTTGCTTAATTTGTTTTACCAGGCAAATTTTAATGGTATTGTCACTGCTAGTGGACAGCCTTCCATAGAGGGAGCTATGGCATGGTTGCATGGTGGTGTGGGCCCTGGGGAGGCTCGGGGCTGAACCTTAATTCATCCAAGTACAGATTATAGAATTGTTCCTTTAGGTCTCTCTGTGGAGGACTTGTCCTATCCTTCACCACAAAGAGAACCTATTGATTTAAATAGACACTGTGTAATGCTCCATATCGCCTGTGGGGGCACTGCAGGAAAATGGAACACTTACTGCATTTTTCCCCAGTTTACAGCTGATCGCTGGGGGTCCCAGCCGGAGGACACATTGTAACTGGTTTCCTGTTGAGACCATTCTAACAAACAGTGAGTGTTTAACGCAGTGGACCCCTTTATTAGTGTTTCCCTTTTGGGCAAATTGAATGTTCTGCAACTCACCAGGGCTCCGGGCAGCGATGCCACTTCACTCCACTCATCTTTCTTTGGGTTGTAACAAAAGATTGTGCTCAGCAGACCGCCGACCACGTACACCAGGCCATCCAGGTCTACAGCATTGATGCATCTCTGGGAGAAAGGCGAAGGCGTCTTGTACGTCCATGTGTCGTCTTCTGGATCATAGCACTGCACCTGGAATAGGGAAAACCACAAGGAATTAGATCCCTGGAACAACCTACAGTGGGTATGGAAAGATTCAGACCCCTTAAATGTTTCACTCTTTGTTTCATTGCAGCCATTTGGTGAGATCCAAAAAGCTCATGTTTTGCTCATTAATGTCCACTCTGCCCCCCCCCCCCATCTTGAAAGGAAAAAAACAGAAATGTAGATGTTTTTGCAAATTTATTAAACAAGGTAAAAAACGAAATATCACATGGTATAAGTATTCAGACCCTTTGCTGTGACACTCATATGTAACCCCACATGCCGTCCATTTCCTTCTGATCCTCCTTGAGATGGTTCTACTCCTTCATTAGAGTCCAGCTGTGTTTAATTAAACCGATTGGACCTGATTAGGAAAGGCACACCTCACAGCTCACAGTGCAGGTCAGAGCACATGAGAATCATGAGGTCTAAGGAGCTGTCCAAGGAGCTCAGAGACAGAATTGTGGCAAGGCACAGATCTGGCCAAGGTTAACAAAAGAATTTCTGCAGCCCTCAAGGTTCCTAAGAGCACAGTGGCCTCCATAATCCTTAAATGGAAGAAGTTTGGGACGACCACTCTTCCTCGACCCGGCCGTCCAGCCAAACGAAGAAGAGCCTTGGTGAGAGAGGTAAAGAAGAACCCCAAGATCACTGTGGCTGTGCTCCAGAGATGCAATAGGGAGATGGGAGAAAGTTCCACAAAGTCAACCATCACTGCAGCCCTCCATGCTATGGGGGTGTTTTTCAGCTGCAGGGACAGGACGACTGGTTGCAATTGAAGGAAAGATGAATGCGGCCAAGTACAGAGACCTCCTGGATGAAAACCTCTTCCCGACGCTTTTGGACCCCAGACTGGGCCGAAGGTTCTTCTTTCCAACAAACAATGACCCTAAGCGCACAGCTAAAATAACAAAGCAGCGGCTTCAGAACAACTCTGTGCCCATTCCCCGACCGGCCCAGCCAGAGCCCTTTACCTAAACCCAATGGAGATCTCTGGAGAGACTTTTGAAAATGGCGTCCACCAACGCCCACCTTCCAACCTGAGGGAACTGGAGGATCTCAAGGAAGAAAACGGCAAAGAGGACCCCAAATCCAGGGTGAAAACCTTTCTGTATCATTCCCAAGAAGACTCATGCTGTGCTAGCTCAAAAGGGGCTTCTACTCAATACTGACAAAGGGGCTGATTTTTATGACCATGGGAGATTCAGTTTTTCTTGTTAAATAAATTTGCAAAAATATTACATTTCTGTTTTTTTCCTTCAAGATGGGGGGGGGGGCAGAGTGTACATTAAAAACAGCAAAAATGAACTTTTGGATCTTAACCGAATGCGCAATGAAACAATGAGTGAAAAATTTTAAAAAGGGGGGCTGAATACTTTCCCGTCCCACGATCTTTAGATGCCCCCCTTGGAATTAAGTACGTAGAATGGGGGGTCCCCCGTTTTT
>JAODAL010069247.1:0-16446 GCA_025379985.1 Phyllomedusa bahiana | reverse complement strand
CTTTAAAGCAAGCCTTGATTCCCCCACCCCCCCCGGATGTCATATGCCCCCTTTCCCCGTAAACGCATAAGGGAGGCAAGAACCTTAAGGGGGTTAACCACCACAAAATGTCTAGTCACATGCGGAATGCATGATTTGAAATGGAGGGAACATTTGGGCCCCAAAAAAGGCCGGGCCCGGGAGCCGGGCCCAACCACTGTCCCACCCTCTGTCTCCCCCGCCCCCTCCTCCGCCCCCACCAAGCGTCCCTCAGTGCCATGTCTGAGTCATGATCAGGATCACCCTTTGCTTAAGCCCCCACCGCGCCCAAACCTACAACCAGCACCCCCGGGAGGCCCCATCCCCCCCCTTTCCTTCCGCCAGTTTGACGACCTCCCACGCCTTTCAGGGGCCCCGTTTAGCCCCACCCCTTCTGTTTCCAGGTTTGGGAGCAGAAGAAATATTTTAAACCCCAAACCATCCCAAAGAAAAAAAGCCGAATGTGGGCCCTTCCCGGTTTTTGGTTTGGGAATTTTGTTCCCTTTTCCCGTCGGGTGGCACAGAGGGGTTCGCCCGTCATGGCCCTCGCTTGCCCCCAATCCCGGGATGCCGAGAAGGTTTTTTTTGCCAAAAAAAAGCCGCCCTCCCCCTGGCCCCGGGTTGTCTTTCTAAAAATTTAAAAGGGGTTTTGTCTGTCGGTGCCCAAAAAAGGGCCCTTCTCACCCCCGGGAACAATGGACTAGAAAGCCAGGCCCAAGGCCGTTGATTTCTGGGACGCTCAGGGGGTTTTGAGTTTGGGTGGATGTCTCTGGGGGTGAGGGGTGGCTTCAGGCCGGCGCCGCTCTTCAAAACCCCCGGGGATGGTGCAGGGCTTTTTCCCCCCGGTCCCTGGGGGCCCACCCAAGGGGGGGGGGCCCCCAGAGACACCAGGCGTGGGGAAAATTTAAATCTCCCTTTGGGGGCCCGTCCCCCACAAAGGTCAGGGGGGGGAAACGGCTCAAAGCAACGGGCCCCGAGCGTTTGGCTGGGTAAACAAAAACCCTTTGGGGCCCGGGAAAGGGGGGTGTGGGGATAACGGGCGAAATTGGGGGCCCCCTTTAAAGATCGGTGGGCTGGAGCAATCCCTTCCCCGGGGCAAAATTGTATGTTTTTCTTATTTACGAAATTTTCTAAGAGTTTCCGGGTTGGGGACTCCCTGTTGAAGAAGGGGGGTTTCTGAGTTCGAAATTTCCCGCCGTTCGCACACTGTTCGTCCCCCCCTTTGGTGGTTGCAGCTTTCAGCTCGGGCCCCCCCGTAAACCCACCCTCTTTGTTGAGTGGAAACCCACGTTTGGGAATTCCCCCCTTCCACATGCTCCAGTGTTTGTGGAGCAGTGCAATGCCATTACGCAGTAGGGAAGGGGAAAAGGGCCCCTGAAAAAAGCAGCGGTACGGACCTCGGGGTGTAAAACCAGAGAGTGGGGAAGGTGAAAGGTTTTGCACCACCCTTCCTTTTTTAAAAAGAAGCCCCAAAAGGGTCAGTGGGACAATCCCCCTTGTCAGCATGGCATTGTGGTGATTTTGTTTTGGAAAACAAATCGTTGGGACCTCTGAAACAACGGGTTCCCCCCGGCGACGGAGGGGAAAATTACACAGATCGGACCCGGACCCTTTTTTCCCCATCAAACCCAAAAGGCCTTTGCCCAGTTTACAATTTCATCGGTCTTCATTGGGGTTTATTTTGGGGGGTTCCGAGCTAGTGAAAGGTGGTGAAATCAGCTCTCAGGGTGCATCATTTGGAAGTCGGGTGTGTTGAAGCTGTCCGGAGGCAGCGGAGGAGGAGGAAAGGGGGAAGGTATTCCCCAGACACGATGTTACCGACGTCCCTGCCCCCTTTCAATGAGGGTTTTGGGGCGAATTTTTTGGGGGGGAGGAGGAAAATGAGGAAGTTTAGTTGGCTAGTTCCCCTCGACCCAGAGGGTTTTGGGGAAAAAAGGCTCCCTCCCCTACCCCTGAGTGTTGGATGTCCATTTCCTTTCCAAAAATGATCCTCGCATTAAGGGCCCCTCAAAATGAAAAACCCCTTAATGGGTGGCCCCCCTCCCGGATCCCCGGTACAAAAAAAATCAGCACCCTTTTCCCTTCCCCCCCCACCAAAAAGAGGGGTAAAATGGGAGGGAAATGGAAAAATTTTCTGATTGAAAACAAATGGGACATCTGGTTTCGTCTGCTTTTACGTTCCCCCAAAGTCCCGGTGGAAAAAAACCCTCGCGCGTGACAGCCCGTAGTGTGCCAAGTAGGCCCTAGCGGGCCGCAGAGGCAAGGTGGAGAAACCTAAATGGGTGGGCCTGGGGGAAACTTTTTTTACCCCTCACCAAAGCATGCAATGCAGGGGAACATCCAACCAAAACCAAAGTTTGCTTAATATCATGGTTTCACGACTTTCTGCATCTCAAAAACCAAAGTTTTTGCATGTGTTTAGGACCCCCAAAAGGGTTTTGGGTAACCAAAAAGGGACGAATGGCCCCAGTGGTGGGCAGCCATAGGGGGGTGTTGTCCCGCCCAAAAAGCCAGCGTCCTATTGAGCGGAAACCCTTCAGCACAGCTGGAGGGTCTTTGACAAACTCTTCCTGGCTTTCACAGATAATGTGGATCGTTTGATTTTCATAAGATGAATCGGGGCCCAGGGATCTTGAGTTGGGGCCCCCAATTTGGCCGAGGCCCCCCCTTTAGTTGCAGTCAAATTTCACTTTCCCTTTTTCAAAAAAAGGGTTTCCTCTTGAAAAACATTTTTTAAAATAAACCCTTTTCCTTACTGAAAATTTTAAATTTCTTTTTCCCCCAAAAACAGTTTTTTTGGGGGTTTTTTGCTGTGAGGAGACTTTTAAAAAGACAGAAAGGTTTCATGACAACCCGTTTTTCCATTTCGCATTTATTTAAGAAGTTTTCGATTTTCAAGGGGTTTTGAGGTCTTTGTTGCTGGAGATACAGTTTAAAATTATGGTCCTTTGGAACGGGAAATGTGGTTTTAAGTGGCATTTTCCTCAAAATTTTTTAAAATTAGGCTGGAGAAGCCCTATTTAAAAATTTTTTGGGTATGCTCCCTTTAAAAATGCAGCACTACTACAGGTCTATTTATAAAAAAAATGTTGTTTTAACAGACTTTTTGTTCTTCCCCAATTGTAAAGGGGGCTAAAAGGGTGATGGGCTGTCGGGAAAACGGGAATAGGTAAGGGCCCAATTTTTTATGGCCCAAACTTATTGCAAAATGACTTTTTTTTGCAAGACCCTTTAAAATTAGTATAAATTTCCCTGTATTGAGAAACCCTTTAAAAAATACAATGAAAAAAAGGAGAACAAAAAACATGGGGGGGATTCCCCCTATTTTAAAAATGTGTTTTCTAAAATTTTAAATTTACAAAAAAACTTGCTTTGTACAAAATAGCTTTTAAAAAAAAAAATTCCTCGGGAATTTTGTAAAAGGGAGGTACAGGAAAACTTAAACCAGATGTAGGTTATTCAAAAGGACTTTGGGAGTATGGAGCACAGGGCAGAGAACAATGTACCCGAGGGCCATTTCCTCCCGCACGTTTATAAAATGGGGAAAAAGAATGCCAAGAGAAAGGGCACCCGGGGGTGTAAAGGAGGTTAACCACCAGTATTTTTCCCAAATGAAAAATCAATTGGGGCCCCCACTTTTGGGGGGCAAGCGTACCCCGGGTTTGACTGTGTTCTGAGGGAAAGGGGGAGTTCTCCAATTCCCCTTCCGCACTCTGCTTCGCCGACATTTTCGTTGCTGCGCATTTTGGGCCCTTTTAATTTTCGTGTTAATGATGACAGACGCCCGGCCCTTTGGGTTTAACCCCAAACCCCTGTAAAATCCGGGCCCTGGGTATTTCTGTGGCCCGGACAGGTTAGTCCTGTCCAGTGAAACTTAAAAAGGTGGGGTTTAAAGACCCCCTTTTTGGCACTTTTTTTTAAATGGGGGGTCATGAGGTTTGGGGCTCATGCTGTGGGCCAGGCAGGGGTTTTTCAATGGGCCCAGTTCAAAAATAACATTATCGTTCAAAAACATCTTTCCCTTTTGGGGACTTTTTTAATTTTTTGGGTGGGTGCAGGTTTAAGGGTCAGGTTTTGGGACCGAAGGGATAGTAATTTTGGGTTTTGACTTTTTTCGTGATTTTTTTAACCTAAGTGTTTTTTGCTAAGATGTTTTGCACGTATCCTTTTTCTGTTGTGGGTGTTAATTTCAGTTCTCCAGCCTTGTTTGGGGTAATAATGAAGGTGTTGTTGCTCTCCCATAGACTTTAATGGTCATCGCACTTAATTGATGCTCACTATCGAAAAACCTTATCGATAGCGGCCAACTATCGACGATCGATCTCAATAGCCAACGCAATCGCTCAACACTAGTCTCTGGTGGTGCTGGTGGTAATCGGGTGACGGTGGAGGCTTAAGCTGAGGCTGATCCCTGATCATGACTCTGGGAGACATGGGCAGCTGAGGAACGCTTGGTGGTGGCGGAGGAGATGGAGGGTGTGACAGTGGTTGGAAGCCCGGCATCGGTGTGGCCTTTTGGCCAAGTGTTGCCTTCATTTCAACTCATGCATTCGCTGCATGTGACTAGACATGTTGGTGGTGGTTAAACACCTAAGATTCTTGCCTCTACTGATGCGTTTACGGCAAAGGCGGCATATGACATCGCTGGGTGAATCAGAGGCTTGCTCAAAGAAGGCCCAGGCTTGAGGTCCTGGACCTTTTTGACGGCGAGGAGCGGGGTTTGCGCTGACCGTGGCTGGCGGAATCATCTCAGCGGATTTGTGCGCCCGCCCTCTCCCTTTTTGAGGCGGGACCCGTATTGACACTACCCCATAGTCTTCCTCCTCGTCCAGTGATGAAGCGCTCGCAAGCAAATTCTGCTGAAAAGACCCCGTTGGATGCACAATGTCATCATCATCATCAACACAGGTGACTTGGTGGTCCTGACATTCTGCATCCAGGAGCTGCGGGCTACAAGCAAGAGTCGCTGCAAGGCGTTGCCGACGGCCCGGGATTTTTGCCGATTGACCGGCTTCCTTCTACTCTGATGGCACAGTAACTGGACGACGGAGCAGACAAAATCATCCTCTTTGGCCTCTTGATCTTTTAACATGCCTTCTGACCCCCGACCGCAATTTGTCATCAGAGGTCTTCAGAAAACGGATTATCCACAGTGGTGGGTACACAAGGTGACATTTGGGCTGTCTTCGCTTCATGTTGGATGGATTCTGACATTTTGTGGCCGTGACTGGGAGGACGAGGAGGTAAGACTGCTGGATGCAGGTTGCATTAACCACTGAAGAACAGATTGGCGATGCTGTTCGTTACTGAGATTCAAAGGGCCCTGACCCAGCAATGACGGGCCAGACTGTCCTGCAACAGACGATCCACTGGCTTGCGTGTTGTCGCCAGCACTGGAAGGAGCACCTTCTCTCGTACCTCTACCTCCATGTCCTACCCCCCTCTTTGCTCGCTTACTACCTGCATTTCACTCTATGTTCAGAAAGATAAAAATTTGAGAAGGTATGGAAGAGTTTTGGAAAGTCTCTTATTAAAAGACGGTAAATCAGAGCTATTCTTAAATCCCTCTAATTTCCTACAGCCAACTAGGATTAGAAACTTTCTTGTTTCTTGCGAATACCTGTGAAATGTGGTCTGGTGGAAGAACTATTCAGAAGTTACACGGATGAGAAATTGTGTGTTTTGCAGCAATGACAAACGAGAACAGTTGCTAGAAAATTTTCTATCAGAATTGTCGTACAACGTGGCTATTTGAAAAACTAGGGCGCACCGTGAAATACAGCTATTTAAAAACTATTCGGATAACAAACTGTGTTTTTTGCACCTACCAATACACCTGTGACTACAAAATTGCTGTATTCAAATTTAAGTGCAGGCTGCACAACATACAAGGAATTCACAAAAAACTGGCCAAAAAGTGTTAATAAAAACCCATTGCAATGCAGGGTCTAAACACTAAACAGTCTGGGCTGCACAATATCCACTCTCCTTTAAAGAGCCTGTCTGTCGGTGTTCGCCCGCAGCCCCCGGCTACCCCTCCCCCCCCGCCCCCCCCCCCCCCCTTGGGCTGATTATTTTTAAAAATTCTACCCTAGTAACTAAATCTGCAACTCTATTACTTAATTCTAATGTTCCAGCAAAAGATGTTGTCTGTGGCAAAATAACAGTTTCGCTGAGCTTTTGAGAGAGACCGAGCACAATTCCGCTTTATGATAGACACAAGAGGAGAACGGGAAGGGCTTTCTTGTAAAACGAGGTCATGGTTTTTCCACCCAATCGAACCTTTACACATCCCAGTATGACATCGTCCCCTGCTCTATTCTGTAAGTGATTTGTGGCCGCCAAAATGACAAAAAGCGTGAAAATGGCGCGTATTATAGTTTAACGATTTTCAAAAAAATATGGGGTGATTAAAAAAATCCTTCAACTTTAAAAAACCGGGGATTTAAATTGTCGATTAGGGGTCGCTCAACATACGGGAGACTTAGGGGATTTGCTGAAACCGGCCCCCAAGCTGTTTGTGATGGTTTTTTGTCCAGAGCAACACCTTGCCCGGCTTTGGGTCCCTTCCCCAACCGGGAAATGATGTAGTCAAGACACCAGTTTTTTGGGGGGCACCTCTATGGTTTCCCTTGGAATTCCCAAACTGCAGAAATAAAACAGCACATTAATTATTTGTATCCAAAGGAGCTTCTGTATATTGGACTATGGGTTAGTGTGGTTGCTGCTTATAAATTGGTACTCCTGCCTGTATCAAACATTATACGAAAAGGAGTGACTAGAGAGGGGGTGAATTTCTCAAATTCGATATGGCCCTTCCCCCAATTTTTTCCGTCAAAAATTTCGTTTCGGTCCAAATTTGTTTGGGGGACGAATCGCTTTTAAAGCATTTCCAGGTGCCAAGCCTGCAGGCTGCTTTTAAATGTTGTGCATGCATAAATAGCAGAGGGAGTTGGGTTTTGGTTTATAAAATTTGTGTTTTAGTATGCACGCAAGCTGCCGCTGCTCTTGAACGTTTCCCTTTAAAAAAATTTCCCCCGGGGGCAGTGCCTGATAAGCATGGCACGACAGCGGAAAAAATCAAGTGGGGGCAACATCAGTGAGGGTGGGGTAAAGGCGGCAGCCACGAGCTGGGGTCGACAGGGGCACGACATTTGGAGGTGGCAAGTATGGGCCCAAGTAGTACCCACAAGTGCAAAGACAGGGAGGTGGGTGGCAATACCATCCCTGGGAAAAAATGGGGGTGGGAGATGGAGAAACTGCGCAAGGGGGTGGGATCAGCCGGTGGCGGATCAGAAAAGTGGTGAGGGAGGTGTTTGAACCCGACCATTTCTCAGTTTGGGGAGGGGATCATGGCTGATGTGTCTGAGCCTAAGGCTTGGTGTGGGAAAACCCGGCCGATCCCCACCTGATTATCTTGACAAAGGTCAGTCTTCCCCATTTCCCCCCGGACAAGGGTTCCCTTGGGGTAAGATGCCCCCCCCGCATGAACACCGCTCGAGCCAAATTTTGGGGCCCGGGGAGGACAGCTTCTCCCTGCAAAATCGGGGAAATTTCGGCCACACATCCCGTTTTTGGGTGCCCAGTAGTCCGGGTCTTCTAAATGGGGGGCAGAGTGCTGTCCCAAATAGGCCTCACCTGTTTGGGTTTAGGGGTTTTCCAGGTCCTGGCGGCAACGCCCCCCTCATGGCGGGGAAGGAACTGTCATCAGTGACTCCAGACTTGGTTTTTGTGTGGATTGTACTGTCCTACCCCACCTTTCCCCAAAGCCGCGGTAGTAGTACGTTAGCATGGAACCCCCCCCCCCCCCCCCCCCTCAGGGTGTAGGGAGGGACTGATCACATAGGCAGTGGCCAAATGCTACGGGGATTTTTCCCCATGTTTTTTGAGTTTTTCCACCCTTCCCAAAAGTTGGGGGAAAAAGGGTCCCTTTTGGCCCCCGGGGGCGGGGTCCCCAATAGGGTGGAGAGCCAGAAAACATCCCCTGCCCGGGTGGTGACTATTCGGGCCGCCCAAAACCCGGGAAAAACGGAGCTGGGGGGCCTTTGCACAAATGACTAAAGGGGTCCCGCCTCCACCCATTGTAACTGCCCCGGGGCTTGCGGTCTTGCCCGTCTTCCTCTCTCCAGCTGCTCCTGCTCCTCCCGTCACCGGGTAGAAAAACCTCATTTCACAGACAATGCTTTTGCTCCCAATTTGTCCTCCCCCCAAATTCGTCCCCCCGGACTCATGTGGCCGCGAGTGAGTTTTCCAGTCTCCGTCCCCTGCCCAGACGATTTCCCCATCTTTCCAGTAATGAAGCAGTGGAATGACGTTCTCCTGTAATCCTGGCGATGACAAAAAGGGGGCCTCCACAATGGCCTCAACAAACGGCAGGTGTCGCGCATGAGCTGCCACTGGCTGGCATCAAAGTTAACAGGGGAGACTCCGCCCGCCTGGATATCAAAAAACGAATGGTTTTTGGGGTTAATGGGGGGGGAATTTCCCCAACGGGTGGAATCATCGCTTCGGCGTGTGTTGGGGGAGCCTTCTCCGCTGAAAACTCGAGGAGGGTGTTCCTGGCTTTGTAGGAATGGATGAAGTGCATACTGGATTTTGAGATACCTTTGCATGCATATGGAGAATATTATAGGGTAGTAAAAATTTGTCAAAAGGAGAGATAAATAGCTGAAAAAGGCAATTGGACATTAAATTACAGAATAGAGGGTATACCAATAAACAGTTAAAAACAGCAAGAAAAAAAATTTAAGGACTTACACAAAAAATGGTACTGCAGAAGGTAAAGGAGACATAATAAATGGGAATATAAAAAAGGAATTGTGTTAACTTTTTTTTTTTTTATTGCATTGTAATCTCTACTAAAAGATCTTTTACAAAAATATAAATATCTTGAGGCAAGACAATTTACTGGCAGATATATTAGATGATGGTGTACATATGATGGCTAGACTAGGTAAAATAGGGAATGTAATTCACAAGAAAGAAAAAAATAGTGGGAGTTGGTTATCAGTAAAGGTTTTTTTTGCCATGTAACAAGGCACGATGCAGTATTTGTAAGTACACTGACAAAACCAATACATTTGAAAGACAAAATAATAAAATGTACAATATAGAGGAAAACTTAATTTCGATAGTGACCATATTGTGTATGTGAACAATGACGGTGTAACGGTTTTCGTTAAGCAGTATCCAAAATTTAAGGGGAGACAGAGTTTGGCAGCATTAATAAAGGTGCCCAAACTTCTGACGGCAAAACATTTTGGAGCAACATCAAAAGGGACCTTTGGGAAAATTCCCTTGCTTTGAAATGAAAAGGTAAATAGGCCATTTTTGGTGACGGGAACAATGTTCGTATTAGGAGGGGTGGATCCATATTTTGGAAACAAGGGGCCGCAAGGTTGAACCCGAACGTCCGCCTATTATATTTAAATGAGAAGGCTTTCCCACCTTTTTTGATTAAATCAACCTTTTTTGCTAAATTTTAATGCTCTATGAATATGTCTTTATTTTTAAAATTTTTTTTTTGGGAAATGACGTTAAAAAGGGAAGGGCCTTTTTCCCCTATTCTTTTATTGTGTGGGTATGTTGTTTTTTAATTAAATGTGGTGTATTATGTTTATGTGGGGTATGTGTATGTGTGGTATGTGTGGTGTGTTGTTGTTTTGTTTTGGTGTATGTATGTTTGTAGTATGTGTATTAGTAGTTGTATGTAGTGTTGTTAGTATGTGTATGTATGTTGTGTATGTATAGTGTATGTGGTAGTGTTATGTGTATAATTTTTGTGTTAAAGTAGTGGTAATGTTTGTTATATTATGTGTGTATTTGATGTTGTATATGTATTGGGTTTTGTATGTGTGTAGATGTGTGTATGTATGTGGATGTATGTGTGTTTATTTGTTGTATGTTGTGTGTATGTATGTTGTATTTTTGTTGTATGTAGTGTGTATGTATGTTGTGTGTTGTATGTGTGTATGTATGGTGATGATGTGTGATGTATGTGTGTTTATGTGTGTATGATGTGTGTATGTAGTGTATGTATGTGTAGTATGTGTGTAGTGTTGTGTGTAGTATGTGTGTACTGTATGTGGATTAGTGTGTATGTATGTGGTATGAGTGTGTATTATTGTGTATGTATGTGTGTTGTATGTGTGTATGTATGTGTGTAGTATGGGGTTATGTAGTGTGTATGTTGGTGTATGTTGTGGTATGTTTTTTTTTGATGTATGTGTGTATGTATGTGTGTATGTATGTGTGTATGAAGTGTGTGTGTATGGTGGGGGTTTAGTATTGTGTATGTATGATGGGTTTTAGTAGTGTGTATTTTATGTTGTATGTATGATGTGTGTGGTGGTGTGTGGTGTTTTGGGTGTGTGTGTGTGTGTTTGGGGTTAAAAGTTGTCCTCTGATAAAGGGTGCCCCGGCCCGAAACGCATTGGAGCGTTTGGGTTCCCCCTCATAAAAGGGTTCAAAAAAAGCCAAGAAACAAAGCTTGAAGTCTGTGGATTTGTTGTTTTTTAGAACTGCGTGGCACCGTTGTGCCCTACACATGGGGTTGATGGAGCAGTGCGGCTGAGTGGGGTTTGGGGAGGGGGGGAGGGGGACATTGGGGGCAGGACCCATTTTTAAAAAAAAACGGGGAGGAAGAAGTCCCCGTTCCTGTCAAGTTGTTGGTGGCCCGGGGCTGGAAGCACATTACCGTGGGCGAAAAAGGCATTACTGGCCCTGACCGTAGTTACAGCTCCGGGAAGTCCCGGGCGGTGCACCTTGGAAAAAAAACCTAAGCTCAAGGACTGGCCCCACCTTCTGTTCTACATTTTATGGGGTGCGGGTACTGCCTTTTGGAAAAAAAATTTACGGCTTGGAAACTCCTTTCTCGGGGGCAAAACATTTTTCATGGTCAGAGTACACCTTTTTGGAAGGGAGGGACGCATTCCAACAATTTTTGGACGGACACGTCAGTGCTGCACCTTAGGTGGTTGGATGCATCTGTTGTCTTTTGCAATCGCCTCCGAAGTGCTGGCCCATGAGGGAGGACATCGGCCCGGGAGATGGAAAAGAAAAGGGCTCCCTTCTGCAGAGGTGGTGGAGCCTTGACTGGCTGCAATGGCATGCGTGCCAACAGGGCGCTGCTGTTGCTGCGGCGGCGGATGGACCCCCAATCTGAGCCACGTTTCTCCCAGGCCACCGGATGGTGACGCTGCATGTGTTGACGCAGGGCCGTGGTGCTAATGTTAGCCCCCTGGCCACGCTTAAACTTTCTGCCACAGATTCTACATATTCCCCATATTCAGCTCCTCCGGGGGTCTTAGCAAAGAACTGCCACACCACAGAGTATCAGATTTTACCGCCAACACTCCGCACTGAGTGACTATTTACCGCCGCTGCTCGCTGAGCCCCTGTGCCGCTACTTCTTGGACCTGCGAAGGGGGGTTTTTTACCCTGTGGCCGCTTGGCTCCCGACCTCACACGATGCTACCCTGTGACTAAACGGCCACACAACCCACTTGCTGGCTGCACCGCTGCCTGACTCACAAGCTGACTCCCTCTTCTCCTGACGATGATGAAGCCCTTGCTTCACCCGGCTCCCAAGTGCGGTCAGCTACATCATCATCTATTTGTCTTTCATCGTCACTGCTGTTCTCATCACTGGTTTTGGTATGCAGAGGCTGACCCTCACAAAAATGACCTCCCATGCCACTCTCCACATCTATACTTTGCCGCCTACTGCAAGAAGCAGGGGATATTGGCCCCATTTCTTCGCTGCCAAGTAGCTGCTGACTGCCCACCACAACCACCACCACCTAAACTCTGGTAGTCTCCAATGTGTCACTAAGAGACATGATCTTATATGAATCATTAGAGATGGAGCTGGGTATATCTTGACTTTGTTTCGCTAAACAAATAGAACATGTGGAGTAGCCTTTCTTACCTCTGCATCGATGAGATGAAAGAATGTGCCAGTCCTTGTGATCTCCTGAGTCATAATCTATTGTATCAAAGTTTGGATACCTGGTGATTATTCTTGGGTGCTCAGAGATGGACAAACGGCGCTATCAAAAAGGTGTTCAACTTGTTTTGTCTTACTAGAAGAAAATGATCACCTTTGGGAACCTTTCACATTTTGTTGTGCTTACACTTGGACTTGGTAAGAAATCTCTTAACCAACTTAGAAGTAATTAGTTGGTTTAATGAAAAATATAGATTAAAATACAATTTTTGCAATGCATTTCTCAGAGTATGTACTCCGCTTCATCAGCTAGCTATAAATAACCAGGGTACTGAAAATGAGGTGCCATTTGGAGAGAATAAGACAACTAATAAAATTAGATATTTTAAATACAATATTCAAAACTGTTTAAAAACTATATAAAACACTAAATCCAATCTATAAATAAATACTATAAAACATATATGCACCTATGCATTACTCCACGGTGTCCTGAATCTCATTTAACCACAAGGGTTAATAGTATAAAATTTATAGATCCAGAACACCTCTTGTGCTGCAAGTCTATTAAGATGATCTGGTATCTCAGTGTTAATGCATTCTATAGGCTGAACTGTAAACTTTGGCTCAACATTAGGGTGTTTTTCCACAAAATGGTGTGGTAAACTATGTACTAATTTGCTGTGCGTGACATTAAACCTGTGATTGATAAGTCTAGACAACTTTTAAGTTGTGTTTCCGACGTACTGTAGCCCTCACATACAAGTTAAAACATAAATTACAAAGGTGGAAGTACATGTTAGGCGTGATTTAATAGCAAATGTCTCTCCCGTACTGAAAGAACTAAAATTTGTAGTACTTGTAAAATTTGGCCCAAAACTTTCAGGAAGGATGTTACAAATGAATGATCCCAAAGGTTTTGACTCTCCTACCAGTACCATCTCATCTTTTTTATTTTTATGTGGTTTTAGCTTTGATGGTGTGATCCTATTAATTGTGATCCAACTAATTGATATGCACCTTTCAACTTGCAGGTGAAACTCCATAGCAACAGGTCCCCACCTGTTGTAATAACTGTGCAGTAGTAAGATGCTAACGGCATTTATTTAATACATCACTCAGGGGCATCGCTAGGCTGTTTTATTCGGGGCTCGGGCCCCGAATAAAACACCCTGTGCCCCGAGTCTGCCGGGCTCCAGGCCTCGCGCTGGGCCTGGAGCACCGACTGGCCCTTTAGCTGCATGTGCCCTCCCTGGACCACTGGAGTGCGGGGGTTCTGCAGACAGGAGCGAGCGCTCCCCCCCCGCGACGGGGGTCGGACCCCCGGCCCCACGCGGGGCCCCCCCCCCCGGGG
The DNA here is from genome assembly GCA_025379985.1 of Phyllomedusa bahiana. Classification (NCBI taxonomy): domain Eukaryota; kingdom Metazoa; phylum Chordata; class Amphibia; order Anura; family Hylidae; genus Phyllomedusa; species Phyllomedusa bahiana. The sequence continues at coordinate 3,127 of JAODAL010069247.1, read as the reverse complement.
CCTCACAGCGTGAGGACCCCCGGGGGCCCCGGCCTCGCCCCCAGCGTGCGTTGATGGATTCATCCACGCGCCCCCTTTCCCCGGGCGCACACGCGTCATAGGCCCTGCGCCCAGGAGCTGCCGGAGGAGCGCGCTCGGGGCCGGGGAGTTAAGGTTGGTATGAAGTTATTTTTTTGGGTTTACCTCCTCGTGCCCCTAATACGCCTGTGCCCCTATAATGCCGCCGTGGCCCCCATATCCTGCCGTGGCCCCCATATCCCTGCCTGTGCCCCTATAATGCCTGCCTGTGGCCCCCCTATCCCTGCCTGTGCCCCTATAATGCCTGCCTGTGGCCCCCCTTTATGCCGTTGCCCCATACCCGTCTGTGCCCCATAATGCCTGCCTGTGGCCCCCATATCCTGTCGTGCCCCTATAATCCTGCCCGTGGCCCCCCTTGCCTGCCCGTGGCCCCCCTTGCCTGCCTGTGGCCCCCTATGCCCAATGAGGGCGCTATACCCAAAATTAAAGGGGTTGCTAAATGTGAGGATTCTGATTTTGTGCCAAATCCTCAGGGGCAAGTATTTGGGGGGACAATAGCAGAAGGTGTGAACTGGGTAGAGAAGGGAAGGTGAACGAGTGATCGAAAAGACGTCTCCGGGGAGTCCTAAATTAACTGCCGTGCAATCATTATGTCGCGAGTCTACTACAACTAGTATTACTATATGGTCACTGTATGGGGGAATTACTCCCCGGCGTCTGTGTACCTGGTGTCTCACTATTGGTCACTGTATGGCGGGGTACATGTATCAGCCTGTGTACGCTGATGGGCACAGGGGGGTCGCGTTTGGTCAGGGTTTGGGAGGGTTATTTGGGTAAATAGTAAAAGTTTGGGGTCTTGTTTTGTAGGGGTTTTAGTAACAATCCCGTCTGGGTTTTTTTTGCTCCATGTGTAGTTTATGTTTTGGGGACTGTTTAGGGGTATTGTCATTGAAGGTGAGAAATTTTGAAAAAGTAAATTTGCATGGTGATTTTTTTCTGACAGTACTGCGAGGGGATGGCGGGGTCTGTGGGAATTTTCGAAAATTTGTGAAGGAACAAAGGTTTTTCTCTGTAAAAAAAAAATCTGCAGTTAAAATGAGGCGTGAAAAATGTCGGTGCACCAACCTACCCAGAAAACACAAAGGGCCCGAGCCCCCCGGTTTTTTAGGCCCAGCACGCCCCCGACATCCTCCATAAGAAAAGTGTTCTCTTTAAAATCATTTTTTTATATTTCAAAATAAAACCAAACTGGCATTTAACTTCACAAGAAAAGTCAAAAATTTGAAATTTTCACCCCGGGACCTGATGAGTCTCTCAAATCTTTTTCATTGGAACACAATGTCCTCACAAAACCACTGACATCTTCAACTTCACATCCTTAGAAACCTCGGGGCCATGCGATGTTCGGGGGGTGGAAAACCCCCCCTTGTAAAGTTCAATTTTGAAAATTTACTATGTCGAATAATGACCATTTTGGTTTTAGATTTGAAATATAATAAAATGATTGTAAGAGATTGAGTTTTAAAATATCCCAATGTTTAATGCGCCTCACATCTTGGTTGGGAATTGAGCGTTTAACTTAAAATTTGGTCCATACTAGTGATCGCGATTACTTGACTTGTAAATCGAGTCGTAGCGATATCGGTTATCGACTTTTCATAGTCGATATAGTTTATCGGTGACCATTAAATCTTGGGAGAGGAACAACAACTTCATTTTTTAAACCCCCAAAACGGGGTGGGGGGAGCTGGATTGAATCCACAACAGCCCAATGGTATTGCTACTTTTGGGAAACACACTTGGGTTTTTAAAAAACCCACAGAAAAAAATCAGCCATTCCTATCCCTGTCTTGAACCACAGCATGCCCTTAAATGCATCACCCACAATTAAAAATGCCAAAAGGCAGTATGATTTGAACTTTTTTTTACTTAACGGGACATTGACACCCCCGTCCGGGAAACGCAGAAAGAGCCCCAAACCTGCTACCCCCACATTTAAAAAAGTGCGGAAAAGGAGTCTTTAAACCCCACATTTTTTTTAAAAATGGACATTGAATATCCTGTCCTGGACCGCGCATGACCCCAAACTGCTGCCCCCGAATTCACAAAGGGGCCAGGTTTTGTAGTGACTGTCTTTAGTATATTTTTTGGTAACTGACTTTGTTACAAAATTTTTTTAGGGAAAATTTTATCTTGTTTTACATTATCATTTTGCTTTTTTTTTTTAAGTATGATAACATACAAAATACACCCCTCCCCGGGTTTTTAAAGGTATTTTTTCACGTGAATGTTTTAATTGCCGCACACCCATAAGTAATATCCCCAAACATCCCCAAAAAAACTTTTTGTTGAGAAGACCTTTGCCCTCCTGGCTTTGACTGATTCGCCCAAACAATTAATGGTTTCATTTTTCCTCCAAAACCTTCAGTTTAGGGACAGGGGCACACTGGAGTCAAATTCAACCCCCATAGGACTCCAGCCCCAGAAAAATAAGCCTCAAATTGTGCAATTTTTGTCCAGCCCTTGGGGGCCCCTTTTTTACACTACTTAACTCACGAAATCACCCTTTTTTTTCCCAAAATCGATTTTTTAGGAAATTTTAAACTCCTGTTTGCCCCTAAAGGTGAAGCCAGTGCTGCCGTCAGCCATCTATTAACCGGAGGTCCCGCTGCCAGGCCTTTTTTCAGTGGGTGCGGTGGAAACCCCGGCTGGCGCTCGTATCTATTACACGGTAAAAATGCCCTTATGACCAGCAACAAAAAAAAGTCGTGCTGAAGCGAGTGCGAAGTGTGAGGGAGACTCCAGCCTTTTCTACACATCAAGACCGGGGGAGCGCTTCCCCCCCTTTGAGTGCGGGCCCAATGAGTTTACTTGGAAAAGCTGGTGGTTGACGTTCCTGTTCCACCCAGGGGCCCTTTTATTGGGATTCTTTTTTTTCGTTTTCCTAAAGTGCTGGGGGATAGGTCTGTTTTTTTTTCCGGTCCGTGCTCCATACTTTTCCTGTTTGGAATAACCTACTCTGGTCAGTCTTCCTTACCTCCCCCTTTTACAATTCAAAGGAATATTTGTACCAGCTATTTTGTAATTAAGTTTTTTTTTTAATTCAGAA
>JAODAL010069246.1:0-16446 GCA_025379985.1 Phyllomedusa bahiana | reverse complement strand
ACGATGTTGGACATCTAAACAACAGGTCCCCCCAGCGACGGGGGGGAAACGCACAATGCGGACATGGAGCCTTTCTCCGTCAAATTTCCAAAAGGGCCCCGACATTTTTCACAATTTCATCGGTCTTTATTAGGCAGTGGTTCGAGGTCCGGGTAGTGCAAGGGGGCGCATCAGCTCTCAGGGTGCATCATCTCAGGCACGTCAGGGCTGTGTTGAAGCTGTCCCAAAGGGAAAGGGCGGAGGAGGAGGAGGGGGTTTATTCTAGACACCGCGTTACCGACGCCCCTGCCTTGCAAAGAGGTTGGCGCGAATTTGAGGCGGAGGAGGAAGATGGGAAGATAAGTTTGCTAGTGTCCCTTGACCAGAGGTTGGGAAATCAAGGCTCCATCTCTCATATAAAGTTGGCTGGATGCTCCATTTTCCTCCAACATGATCCTCGCATTAAGGCATCAAAATGAACAACAGTTACTGGGTGGACACCCTCCTGGAGCCCCGTAACAAAACAAAAATAAGAACTTTCCTTCCACCCACCCAAAATTGGAGAGTAAAAATGCGGGAAAATTTGGAGACCTTGCTGAATGATCAACTGGAGACATTGTTGCGTCTGTTTTCACGTTCCCCAAATGTCACGGGAACAACATCAGCGACGTGACAGCAGTAGAGTGCCAAGTAGGCGTAGCGGCAGCAGCAGCAGCATGCAAGGTGGCAGAAGCCTAAGGGGGTGCCCTTGGCAATCTTTATTTACCACCTCACCAACGCATGCAATGCAGGCACACATCCAACACACAGAGACCAGCTTAAGATCATGGTGCACGATATCTGGTCTCAACACCGATTTTTTGTATGTGTTCCGGACCCAATAGACTTCTGGGTATCCAAAATGGACGAATGGCCCGAGTGGCTCACCACGCCATAGAGGTGTTGTCCCGCCCAGCAGCCAGCGTCATATCTGAGCGGACCTTCAGCACAGTGGAGGAGTCATTACAGACCAAACGCATCCGCTTTCCACAGATAATGTGGATCGTTTGACTTTTTTACAGATGAATCAGGCATGGATCTCTGATGATGTTTGGGCCCCAATTGGGCCCAGGTCACGATTAGTTGCCGTTCTACTTCACATCCTCTTCAAACAGAAATGGTCCTCTTGAAAAATTTTTTTTTTAAAATGATCATTTCTTACTGCAATTTTTATTTCTTTTCCCAACAGTTCATTTTGCTGGTTTTGCTGTGAGGGGACTGTAAAAGACAGCAAGGTTTTTATGGGCAACACCATATTCCATTTACTCACTTTATCTTTAGAAGTTTTCGCATTGTCAATGGTTTTGAGGTCATGTTGCTGTGAGATACAGCTATAATTATGGTCCTTTGTGTAACGGAGCGGCGCCGCAGACCGGTCCCCGGGCTGCGGCTCCGCTCGCTCCCCGGCCCCGTCTCGTGTGCCGCGGGCGAGTGGCGGTACGGTCTGTGGTCCGGTCCGTGGCCGCGCTCGTCCCGCGGTACATAACAGCTTACCTGACCCCGCTCCGGAATCCTTGCCTGTCAGGCCCCGTCGTGCGCCCCTCCCCCCCCAAAGGGGCGGGGGAGTCCCCTTTCTTTTTAAAAAGGGGCCATTTGGGGCCGGTAATTGGCTTTTTAACCGGTCATGACCCAATAAAATTGGCCCCGTTTCCGGCAGCCCCTTGGGGATTTTAGTGCCCCCGACCCTTTGAAAAAGGGTCTTGCCCCTTTTTTCCCCTTTACCTGTCGGGAACGTCTCGTTTCCTTTTCCCTGACCACAAAACCTCGCCGCCTGCCCTTACCTTTTTTTTTGTCCCGACCCCGCCCAGCCCAAAAAATTCTGTACCGGTTACCCTTTGGGGCTACCACCGCAAGCAACCCCGCCAGGGGAAAGCCCGGGTATTTCTCCCCCGCAGCAAGTCCACCCCGTTTTGGGCGGGGGGCTCTGGTGAAAAGGGGGTTTCTACTTTTTTCCGTTCCCTGGCTTTGGGCTTCCCCATCGTTGCGGGGGGCCCCGGATCCAAACCACTGCCTTTAACAGAAGACCCGGCCATGGTCCCCCCAAGGTCCCCTTCCCTGGTGATGGGGCCCTTTTGCCCCCATTTCGTGCGAAAGTCACGTCAAATTGCGAAAAAGGGCTCTGCAGTTGGCCCAGTTTGACCCCCAGTTACAGCAACCCCTGGGAACCAGCCAACTCCATCTGTGTCTAAAACCGCCCCCCGGCCCCGGGCCCAACGGGGGTTTCCTAAGCTTCGTTTACCGTCCCGTCCAAGTTTGAAGGGACTCCAACAGTCCCGGGGGGTTTCCCTACTCAGTGCTAAAAGCCCCATTAAAATTAAGGGTCGGACCATTTCCCAAGGGAAGCTTTCTAAAGGGCTTTGGGGAAAACCCTTTTTTCCCGGGAAAGGCCTTAGATGGGCCACACCTCTGGGGAAAGGGAACGACCCTGTGACAACGGCCCTTCAGTCCCCCCTCCAGGAAGCCCGCGTGTTTTTGGGGAAACCCGGGCCCCGGGCCCAACCCCTCCCCCCAATTTGCCCCCCTCTCTCTGTGCCAGGGAGCCTCGCCCGGTGGGGGGAACGCAGTGCATTTCCCGCAAAACAAGCCTAATTTTATCCTGGAACGAGGCCCCTTTTGTCCCAAACCTTTAAAAAAGGGGTCTCTCGGTGGGAATTAAAGGGGTTTGTCTGGCCGAAGAGACACCCCGTCCCTTTTAAGGGGCTCAATTTCAGTTGGTACCCGCTTTGGTGCTTTTCCCCGGGAAGGGGGGGGGGGGGGGGGGGGGGGGGGCGAGAGGAGCTCCGGCGGGAACGAGATGGGGGCACGTCCCCCCCGGTATCCCCCCGGGCCCCCTTTTTCCCCAGAAAAAACCTCGAAACCCGCCCCACCCCCTTTTGAGGAGCCCATGCAGGTCGAAAAAGGGTAAAATCTTTTCAAACAAGAACGGGCCCCAACGTCGGTCGGAAACCAGTCCCCTTTTACTCGGCAGCCCTGAGCACTTGGGGGAAATTTTGGGCCCCCCAAACCCCCAAAAAGCCGGGGGAAACTCTCCGAAACCTGGGGTTGTGGGGGGGGCCCTAGGGCAAATTCCCCCTCCCCAAAGATGATGCTCCCTTTTAAAAACCAGGATGTTTTGGGGTTTTCCCCTTTCCAGCCCTTTCCGCCCCCTTTGGGACTCTGGCTGGGCCCGGGAATTTTAATTCTCGCCCTTTGGTGTGGGTTTCCCGCCCTTTGTGGTCCATTTGGGAAAAAAACCCCTGGTCATCTCCTCGGTCAGCGGCGAGAGCTAAGCGCCCCACTATACAGAAACATCCCCCAAGCCACCCCCCTTTCACGTGGGATTTTGCAAAGGAAAATTTCGCCTTCTTGTTCTCCCCACGCTCTTCCTGGGGCGTTTTCTGGGACTTGGTGGCTGCGATACCTCCCCGCTAGCCCGGGCCCGGGGTGAATCACTCGCTGGGGCCCCCCAAACGGGCCTGAGCCTTTGGTCTGGTTTGGCACCTCCCCCGGGTCTACCGTCTCCGAGGGCCCCCCCCGCAAAACCTTTTGGCCCGGCCCCTCCCCGCCAAATTTAACCGGGGGTTTTCCCCGATGTCTTTTGGGAGAAAAAAGGGAGATCCTTCCTCCCTGACCTTAGGGCCCTGTTTTCGTTTCGAGCATCCCTGGTCCCACCCCCCGGGCCGCGTTTACCCCTTGTTGTTCCCGGGGACTCAAGCTATGCCTTTTTAAAACCCGGGGAAAAATCCAAAAAGGGGTTCATCGGAGATCCTCCCTAGGGGTGGGGGGGGTTTTTTTCTTGTGGGAAAAAAAGGACGGCCCCCGCCCCCCGGCTTTGATTTGGGGGGTCTTAATAAGTCAGGGTTTGAAGAATCGGTACCCTTCCCTTGATTCCGGGGAGCTCTTTGTCCCCCTACGTGGTGCGAAAAAATTTCTCCAAATTGGATTTTAAGGGGGAAAATTAATCTCACCCCGCACCCGGGGAGGGCGATGTGGAAGAGGGCCCAAAAAACCCCCAGAGAGCGGGCCTTCGAATACTTGGTCATGCCATTGGGCCCTTTGAAAATGCCCCACCGTTTTTCCAAGTTTTGGAAAAAGAATCTTCGGGGATCCTTGTTTTGTGTGTCGTATTGTCCCTGGACGACCCCTTGGGTTTTACTTTTGTTGGAGACCCCCCGTGTTCATGTCCCCCGGGTTTCTGGGCGCCCAGGAAAAACCCCCTTTTAACCAATTTGGGGAAAGGGTGATTTTTACCCAGCCCAGCCGGGGGGGGGGCCTTTTTGGGATATTTTTCTCGGCCCAAAGGGTTTGGGTTTTGGCCCCACCCAAAGCTGCCCGCTGCCCTTTCAATGGCCTCCCCCAGTGGGCCCTTGGGGCTATACAACGTTTCCCGGGGAAATTCTGTAATTTTTACCGGAAATTTTCCCCCCAAACACTTCTCCCCCCGGGTAGCCCCCCATTTTTTGGCGCTCACGAGAAAAAACCTAACCCCGAAGAGGCCCCCCAACCCCGAGGGGGGCATTCTCATTTTAAAAGTTGCTTCCCCCGCTTCCCCGGCAGGGGAAACCCCACAAAACCGTTTGCACTTGAAGTGGACCCTGGGTCGGTCGGGGTGGGTTTGGGTTTTCTCACCCAAAAGGGGGCCCAAGGGGGAGAACGGTCCCTGCGGCTTTTTTTCCCAAAAATTTTCCCCGGGGGGAAAGGGAAACTATACATCGGAGCCCGGGATTTGGGTTACCATAAAGCTACCCCGGAGGAATGGCTTTTAATTATGGGGGGTGTCGGAAATAATATCTACCTGACCAAAAAAATTTCCCCAGTACCTCCAAAACGGCCCAGCGATAAACCCAGCCAAGGCAAAGATGGCCCCCTCTTTTTCTCCCGTTTCGTTTTTCCCTAACCCACCCCCGTCCGGCGGGAAAAAATGTGAGGCGGGTTTTTTGGCGTTGGTCTCGGCTTCTGATGGGGTCGGAGGGAAATGCCCCGGGAAGCACAAAATACCTGGAGCTTTCTTGTCCTTCACCCCCTTTTGGGACCCCGGAAATTGTCCCCCCTTGGAAGCATAGGGGGGGCCCCCGCCCCCCGCAGACAAAATCCTAAATTGGGGGAAAGCTCTTTGGTGGCGGGGGACACCCCGGCGGCCCGAAAAAACCCATCTCCTTATTAGGGTTTAAATTGGGGCCAGACCTTCAAAGGACGTTAAGGAATTTGTTGGGGCCCTGAAACCCCCGGGCCCCGAAACAAAACATGTCACAGGCCTGTCGGGCTCCTCTTCCCCCCCCCAAACCCTACTACCCTTTGGTCCCATGGGGCAATGGATTTTATAAGATCCCCCCCCATCCTTTTTAAAAACCCGTGATCGGGAAATTAAAAATTTTTTTCTAAAAAGGCCCATTGCCCCAAGGAGGGGCCTCCCCTCCCCCCGCCCCTGGCAAACCCTTTTTTTTTACCCTTTTTTTGGGTTCAGGGGAAAGGGCCTCCTGCAGTTTGTCCCCTTGGCCCCGGCGGAGTCCAGTTTTTTTCCCCAAAATTTTTTGGGGGCCCCTCTTTTCCCCTGCTTCGGGTTTTTAAGTCGTTTTTTCCCTGGCCTATCCCCCCCGGGACTAATGGCCAAGTAAAAAGGGGTTTAACCAGGTTTGGGGACCTACTTGCGATTTGTCTCGGCGGGCCAAAATTTGACGGGGGCGGCCCCTACTCCCAAAGGGCAGAATTTCCTAAAATTTCCCCTTGATTCCGAGCCCGGGGGGGCCCCCCCCTTTCAAAATTTTGTGTGGCCGCCCCCCCGCCCTCCTCCCCATGCCTTCAGTCCGAAGCCCCTGTTCAGAACATGGCCGCGCCATGAAACTATTTGGGCCCTGCCCCGCCAGCCCTTTGCCCCGGGTGTTCTGCCGCAGGGAAAGCTCGGGCCGGTTTTAAAAAAAGGAGTCCCCCTCCGATTTTTTCTTGGCGAAAAAGTTAGGCTGTCGGGCAAATAGGGTAGGTTTAAAGTTTCCCAAAAAAAAAAAGTTATAAATTTGGGCCCCCGTCCCGAAGGTCCTTGGGGTGCAAGAGTCAAAAACCCGGGGGCCCTTTTAAACCCCGGGTCCCGCCCCCAAAGCGCTTCCCGAACTCCTTTCATGTGTCGTTCCCAAAAACCCCCTGGCCCTTTAAAAGTTTTTTTCGAAAAGGGTCCTTTCCCCCGGGGGGGGATGCTACAAAATGTATTCCGCTTTGGAAAGAGATCTTGGATTGGGGGTTGTCCGGGGGGGAAGCAAATACTTTCCATCGAGTGGAAGGGGTTTTGGGGCCCCGGGAGGAGGGGCCCTGGGACCCGGGGGAAAAACATTCTGGCCCGTCAACTTGGGTTTGAGATTCCCCCCGGGCTGGGAAGAGGGGGGGGCCTAAAGGGGGGGGGGTACTGAAACGAGGGGGCCCCGCGACCTTTCCCCCGGGGGTTGGGCTCCGCTCGCTCCCGGGCCCCGGGCCTTTTGTCCCGCGGGCGATGGGGTTACGGTCCGTGGCCCGGGTCCGGGGCCCGCTCGCCCCGGGGGTTTACATAACGGGCTTCCCTGACCCCGCTCCTGACCCCCAGTGCCCCGTCAGGGCCCGTGTGGCGGGGTCCCGCCCCCTAAGGGCCCAGTCTCCTCTCTTTAAAGGGCCATGCCCGGGAAATTTGGCGTTCCCCGGTCACGACCCTATAATTGGCTCCCCCCGGGCCAGTCCTCTCCCGGATCTTTAGTCCCTCCTAAACCCTTTAGAGAAAGCGTTTGTCCCTTGTTTGTCTACCGGGTACCGACCCCCGGGACCTTTTCCTGCCCCGAACCTCTGCCCCCTTTTTACTTTTCCCTGCCCCCCTGCCCACGGCTCACCCTCACAAATTCTTTCCCGCGCTTACCCTTTGGGCACCACCGCAAGAAAGTCCCGAGTGGAAACGACCGGGTTTTTTCCCTCCCCCGCAGAAAGTCCTTTCCCGCTTTGGGGCGGGCCCCTGGTAAAAACCCGGGGGTTTACTTAGTTTCCTTTCCCGGGCTTTGGGTTTTCCCCTTTCCTTGGGAGCCCAGCGGACCCACCCACGGCCGTTACATTTTGGGAAAAGGGAAATGTGGTTTTTAAAGTTGGGGCTTTTCCCCCTCAAATTTTTAAAAGGGCTGACAAGTCATTTTTAAATTTTTTGGGGGGTCATGTAGCTGTGAATACAGCAATAATCATGGTCCTTTGGAACAAAAAAATATGGCTTTTTAAGTGGCTTTTCCCCTCCATAAAACAATTTTTAATAGTGGCGAGAAGTCAAAAATTTTAAATTTTTGGGTCATGTTGTTGGAGATACGCAATAAAAAAGGTCCTTTGGAAAAAAATTTGGGTTTTAAGTGGCATTTCCCCCTCACTTTTTTTTACAGGGTCGGAGAAGTTTTTTAAAATTTTTTTGGGTCATGCTGCTTGAAATGCAGCAATACTCGGGTTTCCTTTTTATAAATTTTTTTTTTTTTTAAAAAACAGACTTTTGGTTCTTAAAAATTGCCCAAAAGTGGTAAGGGGTATGCTTTAAATTTTTGGGGGTTTTTTTTGCTGTGACATGCAGCTATAAAACAGGCCCTTTTTAAAAAATTTAAAGTTTTTTCTAAAGACTTTGTTTTTCACAATTGAAAAGAGTGGTAAAGGGGGTGGTTTGAATTTTTTGGGGGAAATTTTGCTGTAAATTTCAGCTATACCGGTTTTAAATTATAAAAAAATTTTTGTTTTCTAACAAAATATTTTTCTTCCAATTCCCCCAAAGGGCTCAAGGGTATGTTTTGTTTTTTTGGGGGGCATTTTTTTGCTGTGAATGGTTTAAAAAAAACAGGCCCTTTTTATAAAAAAAAAGTTTTTTTTCTAACAGCATTTTTTTCTTCACAATTGTAAAAGGGGGCTAAAGGGTCATTTTTTTAAATTTTTGGGGGGCTTTTTTGCTGTGACATCCCGCATAAACAGGTCCTATTAAAAAAAAAATGTTTTTTTCTAACAATATTTTTTTTCTTCAATTTCAAGAGGGCTCAAGGGTAAAGTTTTTAAATTTTTTGGGAGGCTTTTTTGCTGTGACATGCATTATAAAAAGGTTTCCAAATTAAAAAAAAAATGTTGTTTTCTAACGGGAATTTTGCTCTTACTTTTTGTCAAGAGGGTCAAGGGTGTTTGTGCGGGTCAAAAACGGGAAAATAGGTAGGAAAAAAATGGACACAAAATTTGCAAAATGATTTTTTTTGAAAAGATTTTTTAAATAGCTTTAATCCCTTTATTGGGGAAAACCCCCATTTAATAAAAATTTAAAAAAAAGAGAAACAAAGAAGGGTTTGGGATTCCACCCTTTTTTAAAAAATGTTTTTTCTAAAATTAAAGTACAAAAAAACTAAATGTAAAAAATAGCGGAAAAAAAATTTTTCCTCTAAAATTTTGTACAAGGGGGGTTTACGGGAAAAATTGCCCGATGTGGGTTTAAATTCAAGGACGGGAGTATGGGGGGCGGGGACAGAAAAACAAATTACAGAGAAAATTTTTACCCCCCCAGCACTTTTTGTGAAAAAGGGGGGGAAAACGAAATCCCAAAGGGGAAAAAGGGGCCCCCCCCTTTGGGGGGAAAAAGGAGGTTAACCACCATTTATTTCCAAGTAAAAGCCCCAATTTTGGGCCCCGCATCATAGGAGGGCCAAGGGGGTTACCGGACGGGGACAGTTTTTGTCCATTTTAAAAAATTTAAAAAAATTGGGGGGGGGCCCCTTTAAAAAAAAAAGGGGGAACCCCCTTTTTCCCCCCCCCCCCCCGGCATTTTTTAAAATCTGGGGATGCGGGTTTTTTGGGGGGGTTTTTTTGCTTTTGGCCCAGGAGGAAAAAACCCCCCCACCCCAAAGGGCCCCCCCCATTTTTTCCCAAAACCAAAAAAAAATGGGGGTTTTTTTTTCCCCCCCCCAAAAAAAAAGGAATCCCTTTTTCCCCAAAAGAAATTTTTTAAATTTGAGGGTCAACGGGGTTTTAATGGTCATTTGCGGTAAGGAAGGTATATTTTAATTTCCAAAGTTCAATAAAATGGTGGTTAAAAGACTCCTTTTTTTTTGGCACTTTGTAATCTGGGGGTCAGCCCAGGTTTAGGGTTTTCAAACTGTGAAAACCGAACAGGTTTGCCCAATGTCCAGTTCAACTAAAATGGTGGTTGAAAGACCCCTTTTTTCCGGCATTTTTTTAATTTTGGGGGGCTGCGGGGTTTGGGGTTTCATGTGTGGCCAGGAAGGTATGTCAATGCCCCAATAAAAACTAAAAGGGTGGTTCGGGGGACCCCTTTTCCCCCGGGGGGATTTTTTAAATTTCTGGGTATGCGGGTTTGGGGGCTCAGCTGTCCCCGGGGACGGTTGGGCCCAATGCCCAGTGAAACTAAAATGGGGGTTTGGGAAAGGGAATCTTTTTTCCCGGCACTTTTTAAATCTGGGGTCATGCGGGTTTTGGGGGGGGCTCATGCTTTTGGGCCCAGGACGGGTTTATAGTCAATGCCCGTGAAACTAAAATGGTGGTTCAAAGTCCTTTTTGGCATTTTTAAAAATTTTGGGGGGTCATGGGGTTTTGGGGTCATGCGGGTTTCCCAGGACAGGGTTTTTTAATGCCCGGGGTTTAAATTTAAAATGAGGGTTTTAAAATCATATGCCTTCGGCCCCTTTTTTTTTTTGTGGCGGGGGTCATGGGGTTTTTGGGGCTCATGCTGTGGTTTTGACGGGGGATAGGAATGGTCTTTGTTTTTTTTTTTCTGTGGTTTTAAAACCCTAAGTGTTTTGCCAAAGATGTAGACGTACCCATTTAAACTGTCGTGGATGATAATTTAAGTTTTCCCCACCCCGGGTTTTGGTTTTAAAATTAAAAGGTGTTTTGCTCCCCATAGACTTTAAGGGTTTAAATCGATCTTTAATTACCCAATAAAACCACAAATTATCTTGTCGGGGAGGGTCGGGGAATTTTTGGGGACAAATTCGCCCGATGTGATGGCCAACGTAATCGCTAACACTAGAAAGTTGAAAAAAAATTAAAACTGATCCCCCTCCATTCCCCCATCCAATTCTCCTTTATTTTTAGTTTGTTAAAAACTGGTTGGGTAGGTTCCCGCTTTATTTTTCGCTTCTTGAATTAAGAATTTTGGATAAACCCCTTTTTTTTTTGAAATTTTTAGTTAGTAGTTCAGATTTTAAAATTTTTCATTCCAAAAATACTTTTTTTTGATTTACGTTTAGGTTAGGGAATATTTTAATCCAGCTGTATGGTTTTTATTCAAAAAACAAGGTAGTATTTGGTCTGTAATTTTAAAAAAGGTTTTAGAAATATCTTACTATTTGAATAAATAATTCAAATCTAAAAAAAAAAATCTTTGTTTTCAAAATGGGTAAAAAATAAGTTTACTTTTTTAAAAAAGCCAAAAAAAATTTTTTGAAGCTTTTTCGGGCCTCCAATAAATAAAAGGTCACTTAAAAATGCTTATAAAAGCGATTTCTTAAAAAAAGGGTTAGACCCAGAGTCAATAAAAAAGGATTAAAAAAGCCCCCATAAAAAGGTTGGCTTTTTAATTTTTATCTGTCCCCCTTAAGATTTTAAAATGTTTTGAGCCCCCTTTTCCAAAATTTGGAAACCCATTTTTTTAAACCCCAAGGGTTTGATTTAAAGTTTTGTAGGGCCTGAGAAGCGGGGATGGGTTTCCCCGGAGAAAGGGTTTTTGCCCCCCACCTTTTTGCTCCCAATTTAAACCAATTTAAACCCAAATATTTGGTTTTTTCTTAAATTCCTGCTTGGCGTTTAAGGGACCTCTTTGAATTCTCTTGCTAACTTTTGCATTTGATTTCCCCTGTTTTTGAATAGGAAGAAACATGTGAATAACTGTCAGTGGGCGGGGCTAGTCATTGGAGGGTGGGGTTAAAACCAAACTCATAAAATAAGATTTGGGGGGAAAATGCCCCCCTAAAATGCTGCTTCTTTTAGAAAAGGGGAACAGTGTTGGGAACAGCAGGTCGGGAACCCTAATTTTGGGGCTTCCTCAGAAAGGGGGGCCAAAACCCTATGTGACGGGTTTCCCCTTTAAAATTTATTTCTAACACATTTAATTAAAAGATAGTAACATCCTCCCCCTCCCCCCCACCCCCTCAAACTATGATTTGCCCATGTGCGTTTTTCGGGGTTTTTGGGGCCCAAAAAAAACTGTCGTGACTCAAAACACACACACATATATAGTTCCAAAAAGGTAGAAAACATTTTTTTCCCGCTGGCCCAATTTTTAAAAAGTGGTTTTGGGGGGACATTTAATCACTGGGGTGGGTTTAAAGAAAAAGAGAAAACTTGAAAAAACAGAGATTTCTTTTTTTATGTTTACCCTGATATTATTTATATGTAAACTTTACTTAAAAATTGCATAAAAATAAAGCTTTATATATTATTGAAAGGTTTATAATTAATAGAATCATCAAGTGCCAGAACCCGTTATAGTGTTTAAACCCACATATAATAAAAATAACTAAAATGTGCATTTCTGAAACGAGGCTAAATGGTTCGTTTTAAAGGGTGTGGTTTTTAAACCATGAATTCCCAAAAAATTTTCATGTATTTATGCATTAAAAGGGGGGGGTTTGAAAAGTTTTTCCTGGGCTTTGAGAAATTTTAAAAAACCCAAATCAGTAGTGTTTTTTCTTTTTTCAGGGAAAAGTAAAATTTTGTGGGCTATGATGAAAAAAAAATCCTGTTTTTAAAACATCTATTTAATTTTTTTTTGTCAAAAAAAATAGGGAAATTAACCTTAAGAATGTGGGGGGGGTTATTATTTTAAAAATATGTTATTTTAGGGAAATTTTAAAAATTTTTTTTTTATTTTATTTTTAAAATGTGCTGTATGTCTCCAAAGGTGGAAGGACAAAAAAAGAAAATTGATGCACAGTTCTTTTTGTAGATGAAGGCATGTTTTAATAAGGTTGAGAAGATGAAAGACATAGGATGTATAAAAGCTCAATAAAAATAATTTCATGCAAATTTTTAAAAAGAGACCCTAAAATTGGGGTGATTTTTATCTTTAAGAGATTTCTGATTACAAATTTGTTTTCTAAAGTTAGAATTTGCCATTATTGGGGTGTAGATTTTTCTTTTTTCTCCAAAGCAGCTATGATTAATATGTTTTTATAAATATTTTAAAAAATTCCCCCTTTAACTCTTTTTTAGAAAATTTTTTTCTGTTTAAAATTTAAAAAAGTACATGTTTGTAAAAAAAAACAAAAAAACCCCAAATATGTTAAGACACTGTTTTTAATACTACATTAACACTACACTAATTTTCCTGCAAAAAAGGAAAGTAACTATAGAGGTCAACAGCTAGCATTTAAAATAAAACTATATAATTAAAACCCTTTAATGAATTGCTAATTTTTACCTCCCACAAAAATGGCCACATTTCAAAAAAGGGCTTTTTAAAAGATTTACAGAATTTCCATTTGGGGGAAACCAAAATGTCTAGGTCTTTTTAAATCTTTGTTGGGGCCAAATTTGAACCAATTAAGAGCCCCTTTCTTTTTCACACAGTGCTCTGGAAAAAAATTTAAAAAGGGGGCGCTCTGGTTGCCCCTTTTGGAACAAAATGAAATTTAAAAAAAAGACCGTTTTCATACATATGGACCCCGGAAATTTTTTCTTTGAAAAGAGTTTATCCGGGGACTTGCCAAAAACAAAATACAATATATTTTCCTTTGGCTTTTTTTACTTTAAAGGGGTTTTTTTTTTTTTTCTTAAAAAGGGAATTATCAAAGGGTATTTAAATTTTTATTTTGGGAAAATATTGGGAAATTTTTTGTTACCGAGAAACATTTTTTTCTAATTTTTGGACTTTATTTGAACATGGGTTTTTCCAAATTTTTTGTGGCCCGATTTTGTTCTGTATTTTTATCCAAAAAACCTTTTACTTTTAAAAAAATATGGGGGCCCCTTTAATAAAATCAGGGGACCAGAATTTCCCCGGGACCAAACCCAAATGTTTTTTCCCCCTGAAAGCAAGCTTTGAACTTTTTTGCATCCCCCAATTTTTAAACTTGATCCCTCAAGGAACTAAACAAGGAGTCTAGTGAACATTTTGATCCCAACAAATCAAAATTCATTTTCAAAAGAAAAAAATAACAGAAGCAAAAAACCACGACAAGGGTTTTTCACAAGGGCCCCTAAGTACTCCCGTACCCCCAAAAGTGGTTTATTAACTGCTGTGTAGGCACATGGCAGGGATCAGGAGAGAACATGTGCCATTTGGCTTTTGAAGTGAAGATTTTGCTGGGGAAAGGTTTTCCGGCATCCCTGTTAATTTTTGGGAAAATTTTTGATCCCATACAATAAATTACATTTAAAGTGACCTATTTTGAAATCTATATCCCCCAAATAAATCATCCAAGTGGGGCAGGGGAGCAAATTTTTAATTTACCTTTTTTGGGGGGCCCTATCTAATTTTTCAAAGCCACCCTTTAACCCGTCAATTCAGTTAATGATTGCACGGCAAACTTGACTAAGGAGGGTTTTTTTAGGTGTTTTTGCAGTTTGGGATGTTGCAGTGTGACAAATGCAATTGTTTCACAGATTTGCCATTTTAGGGTGCAACATGTTGTGCCCAGCTTGTGCAACTTTTTTTGATTTTTGGATGTGCAAAGCCAAATATCATTTTTTAGCTTGTGTATGGGGGAGTGGCTGCCTCCGTTGGTTTTTCGCACTCCACCCACCTTCACAGGTTTTTAAATTTAATGCAGTGTACCTGGTAGCTGGTACCTTCACTCCCTGAAGTATTGAGGTCTGAACAGGTCATAGAAAGAGGAAAACATCAGTGTAGGACCCACCTGCATTTGAGGTCCCATTGAAGTTTCGGATGTGGGCTTAAGCAGTTTTGATCGGAAATGTGAACTAGGAACCTCAAAGTTTTCAATGTATCCTAAGTAGCATAAATGCTTTTTCAAAAAATTCCTACATGCCTTTTAATAGTTCTTTTAGTTGATACTGTGCTGCTGATATCGGAATGTGTATATATATTGTTGCCACATCAGTGTGCACCTATGCTAATTTTTTTGGATGTGCAAAGCCAAATATCGTTTTCTAGCTTGTGTATGGGGGAGTGGTTGCCTCCGTTGTTTTTTTGCACTCCACCCACCTTCACAGGTTTTTAAATTTAATGCATTATACCTGGTAACTGGTGCCTTCACTCCCTGAAGTATGGAGGTCTGAACAGGCCATAAAAAGAGGAAAACATCAGTGTAGGACCCACCTGCATTGAGGTCCCATTGAAGTTTCGGAGGTGGGCTTAAGCAGTTTTGATCGGAAATGGGAACTAGGACCCTCAAAGTTTTCAATGTATCCTAAGTAGCAGAAATGGTTTTTCAAAAAATTCCTATGTGCCTTTTGATAGTTCTTTTAGTTGACAGTGTGGCGCTGATATTAAAATTTGTATTTACACAGCTGAAAACTATGGCTGACCAGAGAGCTATTGCTCTCTGTCCCATCTTCTACTCTCATAGGTTGTGGATTTTAGCATCCCTACATGTCATAGGTTGTGTGTGGTATTGAAGTTTTGGCTAATTCACTTTAATAGGTCTGAACTTCAATACAATAACCTATAGGCAGGTAAAGCATTGTTTCTGGAAGAAAGCAGTCATGGGTTGAAAGCTTCTTAATAGTGTTGAGCGATTATTATCGACAAAGTTGAAATCGGCACGGTTTTTATGTTGATCGGATTTTTTCGATCACGCGATAATTTAGGTTAAAATCTGCGCATAATCTATTAATATCGCGCCATTTTCAGCGCTTCCTGCCATTTTGGCGGCCAGCAAATCAGCTTAAAGAATAGAGCAGGGTGAGCTGGGTGTGCTACGTCAAGAATGGGATGTGTATGGTTGCGATTGGCTGGAAAAATCACATGACCTCGTTTTACATAGAACAGCCCTTCCTGTTCATGATCAGTGTGTGTCTGTGTCTCATAAGACCAGGACGTGTGCTCAGTCTCTGTCAAAACAGCTCAGCGAAACAGTTCTATTTAGACATCTAGACATCTATGCTTTTAGCTGTGAACATTAGAACTTAGGTAGATTAGAGATTTGCAGATTTTAGTTACTTAGGCTGAGAATTTTAAAGGAGTATCTAGCGCTGTGTTTTTTTCACTTTGCCGCAGGCCACCTTTGTTCATAGATCCACCTTGCACTTAAATTTGAATACAGCAATTTTGTCGTCACCGCAGGTGTATTTGATAGGTGCAAAACTCCACTTTTATTATCCGTATACATTTCAGATAGGTGTTTTTTCACTTTGGCGCAGGCCAGCTTTGTTCATAGATCCACCTTGCACTTAAATTTGAATACAGCAATTTTGTTGTCACCGCAGGTGTATTTGATAGGTGCAAAAAATACCTTTTATTATCCGTATACATTTCAGATAGGTGTTTTTTTCCCTTTGGCGCAGCCCTCTTTGTCCATAGAGCCACCTTGCACTTAAATTTGAATACAGCAATTTTGTAGTCACCGCAGGTGTATTTGATAGGTGAAAAACTCCACTTTTATTATCCGTATACATTTCAGATAGGTGTTTTTTTCACTTTGGCGCAGGACAGCTTTGTTCATAGATCCACCTTGCACTTAAGTTTGAATTCAGCATTTTTGTAGTCACCGCAGGTGTATTTGATAGGTGCAAATCTCCACTTTTATTATCCGTATACATTTCAGATAGGTGTTTTTTTCACTTTGGCGCAGGCCAGCTTTGTTCATAGATCCACCTTGCACTTAAATTTGAATACAGCAATTTTGTCGTCACCGCAGGTGTATTTGATAGGTGCAAAAATTACCTTTTATTATCCGTATACATTTCAGATAGGTGTTTTTTTCACTTTGGCGCAGGCCAGCTTTGTTCATAGATCCACCTTGCACTTAAATTTAAATATAGCAATTTTGTAGTCACTGCAGGTGTATTTGATAGGTGCAAAAAATACCTTTTATTATCCGTATACATTTCAGATAGGTGTTTTTTTCACTTTGGCGCAGGCCAGCTTTGTCCATAGAGCCACCTTGCACTTAAATTTGAATACAGCAATTTTGTAGTCACCGCAGGTGTATTTGATAGGTGCAAAAAATACCTTTTATTATCCGAATAGTTTTTAAATAGCTGTATTTAACGTGGTGCGGCCCTAGTTTTATTAAAATAGCCACGATGTACAACAATTCTGATAGAAAATTTTTCTAGCAACTGTTCTCGTTTGTCATTGCTGCAAAAAACACAATTTCTCATCCGTGTAACTTCTGAATAGTTTTATTGGGCTCGTTGAATCTCAGTTTGGTGCAGATAGCGCACTTGTATGATATTTTGTTGAAAACTATCAATTCCTAGTCCTACTGGGCATATGTAAATCCCTGGGAATGAAGGAGGAACACTGTTTTTTTGTCTTACGGTTTTTCCCCCAGACCGCATTTCACAGGTTTA
>JAODAL010069245.1:0-16446 GCA_025379985.1 Phyllomedusa bahiana | reverse complement strand
TGGAAATGATAATGTTTTGATTTTTTTTATTCCTCTTATGTTTTTCATGCAAGCAAAATAAATGAATATTTTAAAATACCAAAGAATTTGTGATTGCAATAATTTTCAGGAAGAAACTGAGTATTATCTGACAGAATTGCAGGGGTGCCAATACTTTTGGCCACCACTGTACACTCTTTATTTTCCCACTATAGACATTTATGACTTATGCACAGGATAAGTGAGAAATGTCTAATTGCTGGGGGTTCCACTGTGAGGTAAGCTGTGAATGGAGCAGTCACCAAACATAAACACACTTCGCTAAAAGACCACTAATTTAGGGCCCCCATTTTACCGATTGGTGGGGATCCCAAAGATCAGACACATATCACCTATCCCGTGCATTGGTGAAAATGGCTATTCTGGCACAATCCCTTTAAGAGATTGGAAAAATTGTTGGTTTGTAATTGCGAATTGGAAAGTTCACTCTACTTATGAATTTTCCCTAATCATTCATCGGGTCTATTGATATCTATATGAAAAAAGTGTGTTCTGTCTCCACAGGAACATCTGGGGTGACCATTGTCCAGGACCCTTCTGTCCTCTACTCACCCATGGGACAGAGCGCCGTGATGTCCTGTGAGGTGAGAGATGCTGAGAACCTTCATCATTCTCATTGGCATCTATACTATACCCACAATGAAAGTCTACTGGAAAACAGCACAAGAGTCACCATCGTGGGCAACACCCTCAGCATCTCCTCCGTCACCACCAGCGACAGCGGCCTGTATATCTGCACCGCCTGGGACTCTAAGCTACACGTCTACCAAGGGAATGGGACTCATCTTCTGGTTCAAGGTGAGAAGAGGTCATTGGTCAGTGACTGCTCATGAGCTCATAAACTCCATGTAATCTGCAGGTATGAGAAGAGGTCATTAGTCAGTAACTTGTCATGTGTTCAGAGTCTCCATGTAGCCTGCAGATGTGAGAAGAGGTCATTAGTCAGTGAATGGTCATGAGCTCGTAGTCTCCATGTAACTTGCAGATGTGAGAAGAGATCATTGGTCAGTGACTGGTCATGAGCTCAGAGTCTCCATGTAGCCTGCAGATGTGAGAAGAGGTCATTGGTCAGTGACTGGTCATGAGCTCAGAGTCTCCATGTCACCTGCAGAGGTGAGAAGAGGTCATTGTTCAGTGACTGGTCAGGAGCTCGGAGTCTCCATGTATCCTGCAGATGTGAGAAGAGGTCATTGGTCAGCGACTGGTCATGAGCTCAGAGTCTCCATGTAGCTTGCAGATGTGAGAAGAGGTCATTGGTCAGAGACTGGTCATGAGCTCAGAGTCTCCATGTGGCCTGCAGATGTGAGAAGAGGTCATTGGTCAGTGACTGGTCATGAGCTCGGAGTCTCCATGTAGCCTGCAGATGTGAGAAGAGGTCATTGGTCAGTGACTGGTCATGAGCTCAGAGTCTCCATGTAGCCTGCAGAGGTGAGAAGAGATCATTGGTCAGTGACTGGTCATGAGCTCAGAGTCTCCATGTAGGTTGCAGATTTGAGAAGAGGTCATTGGTCAGGAGATGGTCATGAGCTCAGAGTCTCCATGTGGCCTGCAGATGTGGAGAAGAGGTCATTGGTCAGTGGGCTGGTCATGAGCTCGGGAGTCTCTATTGTAGCCTGAGATGTGAGAAGAGGTCATTGGTCAGTGTCTGGTCATGAGCTCAGAGTCTCCATGTAGCCTGCAGAGGTGAGAAGAGATCATTGGTCAGTGACTGGTCATGAGCTCAGAGTCTCCATGTAGGTTGCAGATTTGAGAAGAGGTCATTGGTCAGAGACTGGTCATGAGCTCAGAGTCTCCATGTGGCCTGCAGATGTGAGAAGAGGTCATTGGTCAGTGACTGGTCATGAGCTCGGAGTCTGTATGTTGCCTGCAGATGTGAGAAGAGGTCATTGGTCAGTGACTGGTCATGACCTCAGAGTCTCCATGTAACCTGCAGATGTGAGAAAGGGTCAATGGTCAGTGACTGGTCATGAGCTCAGAGTCTCCATGTAGCCTGCAGATGTGAGAAGAGGTCATTGGTCAGTGACTGGTCATGAGCTCAGAGTCTCCATGTAGCCTGCAGATGTGAGAAGAGGTCATTGGTCAGTGACTGGTCATGAGCTTGGAGTCTCCATGTAACCTGCAGATGTGAGAAGAGGTCATTGGTCAGTGACTGGTCATGAGCTTGGAGTCTCCATGTAGCCTGCAGATGTGAGAAGAGGTCATTGGTCAGTGACTGGTCATGAGCTCAGAGTCTCCATGTAACCTGCAGATGTGAGATAGTCATATACCTGCGTCTCACTGTCTGATAGCCTAGAGAGGGGTCCATTATATATATATATATATATATATATATATATATATATATATATATATATTATATATAAATATATATATATATATAATATATATATATATATATTTTATCAACAACTAAACTTTATTAAAGAATTTCTGTCAGGTACACATGTGTAAGCAGTAAACAACACACATCCGCAAGACAACATATTATCCCAGAGTGAAGGATAGGCATGTTGTTACATCAGCAAAATTTTACATTATCAAGGAAATGAAGGAATGTAAATTTTTACAATAAAGTACTCCAATACACAATAAATAGTACAAATCCTACAACATGCAGGAACCAAAGAACAACCAATAAATAATATAGGTAAAAATGTTGATCCTTTTTCGCCTCGCAGGTATAACAGAGGAGGAGCATAAAAAAAATTGTAGATTAACTCCGTAGTCTGGGACCCAGGTATCTGGGGATCACGACCTCAATGAAGGGCCAAGGACTGCAACGGGAGCAATTAAGTGTCTCCAAATCACATTAGGGGCTAGGAGGTCTCTCATACGACAGGGCCTGTAAATTACACAGCGTGCCAGGGGAGTTCAGCCACCCACCCCAAATCCTATCAAACTTGCTCAAGCAATGTATGTGTTGAAACAGCCGAGTAAATTATATTGTGAATACCTCCAGTCAACAGCCGCTGCTCTACAGACCCATTAAGGATTCTGACCTGTCCATACTTTATTATTGTGATTATAAAAATTCATTAAGAAATAGTTCATCCAGGTGGTAAAACATCATCTGGAAATGGACAGAATCGACATCATCAGGACTAAGGAAACCCAATGCTCTAAATTTTTCAAGAAATGGCAGGAGTTCATAGGTAACTTTTACACCCCCCAGGAGATCATACAGCCTTTTGTTTACACCTCCTGGGATCTCTCCTCTCGCCTAGCAGGCGCTCTGGGGGGCTTTGGATGTCTGTCTCCCATAACATGGGAGCTTTACCTCAGCCATATCCTGACACCGTGCCCTGGATACTCCCTGGGTAACTGTGCGTCAGAGTTGGGGGTGAATTTGTCCTCTATCTATTTCTCTCCCTCGGGCTTTAGGGGACGAGGCCCGTGTGACGATCTCGCAGCATTGCATCAGCACAGTATTTGTTTTCACCTTTTATTCCAGACCTTACTTGATTACATAGGTGAATGTGATTATGTCTCTTATACATAACTGCGTATGGGGACCATTGTTCTGTGTTTTTTTTGGTTTTTTTGGAGGGGGGGTTTACTTTTTAATTATTTTTTGTTTTCTTTCTTTATTGAATATTAAGACGTCTTTTGCTTAATCCTTATTATTATGATGCCAAAGTATATCATTAGTGCTATTTTTTTTTTTTTATCAAGAAAATTTTTATTGAATTTTCAATATATGAACAGGAGCATAACATATCCATATTTGATTAGTAACAAGCTTAAAGGAGTTGTCTCATTACGAGCTTTCAGCCTGTCAGTGTCCCTGGTAAGTTGAACTGAGGGGCGTGCTTCTTGGTCTGTCTCTTCTGCTCCCTCTCCCCCCTCCCATCAGCACACAGGCAGCTATCCGTAACTTCTATACAGGGGGGGGAGGGGGTTTGCTCTCAGAGTTCACCCTGTGTGTGCCTGCCTAGGTCTGTTGCAGGAGAGGGCTGATCTAGGAGTGTGAAGTGGTGTGCTAATAGAGCAGAGGGGATGCATGTGTTCCTATATCCCCTGCTTAGCTTACAAGTCTCCACATCTCCAGCAACAACAAGGGCAGTGTTACTATACTCAGGATGTGTCACTAATACAGGAGAGCATAAAGTATTCACATGCCTGATCTGTATAATATTAGTATAGTCACAGTTCCAAAGACACATCATGATTATAGTAACACACAGGGTCACTGCTGTCACATCTATCTGTGTAGAGAGCAGGAGGAAGCAGGCACACACAGGGTTAATCCAAGCAGCATGGACACAGACGCCAGAGTCCTCCTCCCCCTCCTTCCACTACAGAAGCATTCTGTGCGGGAGGGGCTCTCTGCTCCAACCTGTCTTCAAAGACTGAGGAGTCATAAAGACCTGACAGCCAGTAAGATAAGGATCAACAGGTTGGCTACTATAGAAACTTGAGAAGCTGATGTAGTAATACTAACAGGGCTAGCTCAAAATCAGTAGGACATTTGTAATGAACATATATTGCAAAGCTGCTTGTTTTTTAAAGATCTTTAAATTAAAACCCAATCATTGTAGCGAGACAACCCCTTTAAGTACGGTTTACTGTAATATAAGTCCTAGGGGCGCCAAGATATATATTACAATTTGTATCCTGTAACACCCAGGCCCTTCACATTGTAAAGCAGCTTACAGTTTGATAGCTCTTCTACTCTGAGACAGATACTATAAACATCACTCAAAACAATACAACAGTGGGTTTGTACACACATTTCACAGAGATTCCGATCGAACCTGGAGCCTGAAAAAGACCTCCGCCGTATGGAAGAAGATTAAATCTCTACATCTCCTACTACTTTCCCCCTCGGCATCCGACCCCGCGCGGGGGGTCATCTGCTTACAATTGTAATCTGCCCAGGGACCCTGCCATACTGTTTGACCAATACCAGGTGGTGTCCAGGAATGGGCGCATGATAGGGGCAATCTCAGAGTCCGGAAAAAATGCCTCAATAAAGATTTGCCAATCATCAAAAAACTTCCCCGCCTGAGTTTCTTTTCTATCTAGTACATTTAGCCTGTCTATAAACATTTGGTTTTAACAGCCTGTATCACCTTAGCTAGTAACGGGGTCTTAGGCTCCAGCCACGATCTCAAAAGACATCTCTTGGCCGCCAACATAGCCACATGCAGAATTTTACTACCACGAGAAGCCTTTCTGTTAGTCGGGAGATTGTGAAACAATAGCATTTTGGGGTCAAGGGGTACCGAGGTCGCTAGTTTGGAATTCAGCTCATGAATAAGGTTGGACCAAAAGTTCCTCACCGCAGAACACTTCCATAGACCGTGTGCCAGATTAGTCATTGGCTCCGAGCATTTGGGGCAGGCCGTTATCCGGTCTGGGAAAGACGGATGTGGCGGGATGTTGAATCCACGGATAGCTCGGTGCGCCACCCGGAAATATGTGTCCCTCCAGGCCTTGTCCGTTACCATCATCCTCACCCTTTTCCATCCCTCCAGGACAACCCCTGCAATATCCACATCAGGGAAATCCCTTTCCCACCCCTGAAAAACCCTATCGGCTAAAGCATCATCTTTGGGCCTGCGAAGGCCAAAATAGAGCAAGGACAAGGAGTGAGAAGAACACACTGGCCCTACTAGATTATCGAAGTGGTTAGGTTTAATGAACTCAGGTAATGAGCTGATTTTACCCTTAACAAAGCTAATGACTTGTCTGTAGGCAAAGAGGGACTTTTGTGTCAATGCCATGAAGATTCTGCAGCTCCCAAATGAGTGAAACCGTCTCTCCCTGGAATTAATGAGCTGATAACCTTTTTCTAGGCCAGGAGTAAACTCCGGATGGCCTCTCCAGGATAAGAACCTACTGGCTTGATAGGGAAGACCAAATAGTTTCCAGGCTGCCTTCCAGGCACTAATGGTGTCTCTAAGTATCAAACCTCGTTTGGCTATCAGGGGAAGAGCTTTGTATGGCGTGTGTAAGAGAGCATTTAACGAACAGGGGTAGACCCAGCTGGATTCTATGTCCGTATTTGAGAAAAGTGACGTGTTTTTTACCCAATCGACCCCATGCGGAAGTAACGCGGCCAAATTGTATATTCTAACGTTTGGAAGATTTAGACCCCCCAAGTCCCTTGGAAGGGCCAGTTTTTTAAAGGCTATACGTGGGCGTCTACCCCTCCATATAAATTTCAGAAAGGCTGAATTTAATTTGTTTATACAGACGTGTTTAAGCAAAAGGGGGATAGTTTGAAGATGGTAGAGTAGTCTTGAGAAGCTTACCATTTTAATTAGGTGACACCGGGCCAATAGAGGCAACGGTAAAGACGCGCACCTAGCCAATTCCCCACAAATCTTCTGAATTAGTGGGGGGAAGTTCAGAGAGTAAACTGTTTCTGGGGATCTCCCTATATTGAGGCCCAGATATTTGATAGATTTTCTAGTGACCCCAATCTGAGCATGGCTAGGGGCGCATAGTGAGAGTTTCGGCGTCCCTGGCGGGGATATATCCAAAATTTCGGACTTCTGAACATTGACTTTGAAACCAGAACACTGCCCAAAGGACCGTAGTCCATCAAGTATCAGCGGGACATCCGTGATTGGAGAGGCACAAAAGAAAAGCAGGTCGTCCGCAAAAAGTGCTAATTTTAAATGAGAGTTACCTATCTTAATCCCTTCAAATTCTGTCAGGGCCTGAAAGTAACGTGACATTGGTTCAATAGCCAGGTTAAATAGCAGGGGCGAAAGAGGACACCCCTGCCTAGTGCCCCTCCACAGGGGGAAGGAGTCAGACAGAAAACCCGGTACAACCATCCTTGCCGTAGGATTAGAGTATAGGGAGGATATGTACTGACGGAAGGAGCCCCCAATGCCCGCATGGATCAAGACTTTGTCTAACCAATCCCAATTTACATTATCAAATGCTTTTTCGGCATCTATTGTAAATATAGCTGGAGATTGGTGATTCTGGGGATTAACCTTAACGTCATCTAAGACCATCAAGACCCTGCGGACATTGGTAACTGCTGATCTGTTCTGCACAAACCCCACTTGGGGACTAGAAATTAATTTGGGTAACAAGGATGCAAGCCGATCAGCCAAGATTTTAGAGATGATTTTCAAATCCACATTGATGAGCGAGATGGGGCAGTATGCAGAGGGATCCACTGGATCTTTCCCCGGCTTTGGTAGCACCCGAATATGGGCTTCGTTCATGCGCGATGGAATACCTGACCCAGTAAGAAATGAATTATAGAGTGCCACCAAAGTGGGTGAGACCTCAGGGAGAAGTAGTTTAAAGAACTCAGAAGAGTATCCATCAGGTCCTGGTGCCTTTTGATTAGGTAGCTTACGGATAGTAAGGGCCAATATCTCATCAGTTATGGGAGCCTCTAGGAGATCTCTATCTTCCTGGGATAGCTTTGGCAAGGATACTTTCCTCAGTAGTCTGTCTGACTCCCCCATATCCGATTCTGAAGGACGGTAGAGCTCAGAGTAGTATTCTCTGAAAATCTGGGTGATGTCCTTGCCATCATGTTTGAGTATTCCTGATTTATTTTTGACCGCATGGATGGTATTGCAAGGTCTCAAGCCTCTGGCTAAATGGCCAGAAGCTTGCCCGGTTTGTTCCCGAACTTAGAGAGACGGGCATCTAATGGAGATTTACGGGATGTTTCTCGCTGCATAAGCCAGTGCTCATATTCACTCTTTGCTGTGCTCCAGGACTCCCGGTTCTGCCGGGACGGACAAGTTTTGAAGGTAGAATAGGTAGCTCTAAGCTTAAGAGTTAACTCCTCAATTTTGGTCGCTATCAGTTTTTTTCTGTAGGCAATATACGATATGATACGGCCCCTTAGGACTACTTTGGCCGTTTCCCACATCAGATGAGGGGTATCAGCATGAGCCGAATTGTCGTTATAGAACTCGGACCACCATACTCTTAAGAGGTTACCAAAGTCCTCGTTATCGTACAGGTATGATGGGAAACGCCAGCTATGTTCCTTCCCTTTTGGGGTAAAATCATATAGTTCCAGAGATACTGGGGCATGATCGGAGATAATCAGATCTCCAATATCTGCTGTTTTAACCCGTGAAGCTAGCGCAGGGGAAATCAACAGGTAGTCAATGCGAGACCATGTCTGGTGGGGAGGGGAGAAAAAGGTGTACTCTCTACCCTCTGGATGAAGAGACCTCCAGATGTCTTTTAAGTTGGTGGATCTTAAGAACCTGCACAGGGTATTATCCCTGTGTGCAACACGCCAACAAAAAAAACAAAAAAGAAAAGCCAAAAGGCTAACAAACAAAGTGGAGCTCACCCGTAGTTGTATGGATAAGTTGCAGGTCTTCTTTCTGGGTACGTCCTCTATTTGCGGCTGCACGGATCCTTAATCCCGACCAAAGACAGCCAAACAGGCAAAGCAAGCAAAAAATAATTTTGCACGAATCCAGCATATGCAAAAAGACGTAATAACTTTAATATGAGACAAAAGCACTCATGGTACAGGGGGTGAAAAAACGCTACACACGCTACCTGGATTCCAACCAGGTGAGCATTCAATGAGACCTGCAGCCAGGTTACTTCAGGTGTGCGAGTATGACAGTGATGAGACGGGGACACCTTCTGTTAAGGCAAGCTAGAGTCCAAATGGATAGAGGGCTCTGTTATGGTGCGAGGCAGCCCAATAACGCAGCTTCCGCTATGGGGTAATCAGGGCCGGACTGGGACCAAAAAATCAGCCCTGGCACAAAACCGCCCCCGGCCCACATACAATATCCCTATCTGCCACAGATATACGTTAGAGAAAGTCCCTGGGGAGGTTGTGAGAGGATTCTCAGTATAAGCTAATGGAAAGACAGTGAACTCGCTGACATTAAGTTCCAGCGTGTAGCAGTTGCATGTAGTGAGGATGCAAGGAAGTTGCTTAAGTTACAGTTTTTAATGGATTACCTTGAACTGTATTGCCATTTGCGGTCAAACACAATGCTACATCACATGAAGATGAGAAGTCTGTCACAAGATGGATGACAGAATGAAAAAGCAGGACGTGATGTAAAGAGAGGGAGGAGAGAGAAAACAATGTATCATGGGAAAATTGTTAAAAGAAGGGAACCATTGATGTAAAAACAATGAAAACTTTACGAGAGGTGGGCAGCATTACATAGTATAAGGAAAACAACAATAAATTGTACAGGTAATTATATATGAAGCTGTGACAGCTTTATTTCCCGTCTGAAATCCATTGGATTTTCATTTGACATAAACCAAGAAAATGTAAATTTCTTTCCGTTGTAGATGAAGATCTGGACCTGAAAAGACAAATGTAATAAAACAGACAACAATAACTTTTCCAGATGATCAGGAACCTTTCAATTGTAAATAATCCGTAGCAGGATGTTCGGGAAAGGTACGGTTTGATGAGAAATTGAGTCAATGTACTTGAAAAGTTTTTGTAGCAGACTACTGGTTTCATGTTGAAAACAGGGGCTGGTTTTTGGAATTTTTCCTGTTTGTTATGAGACATTTTGAGTTTCAGTATGAAGGCACTCTGCTGCCATTTACGTATCCTAAATCTCACTTAGTGTAATTGTCTTCTGCAGAAGGGGCGTTGTGACACCGTGCCAACCAGAAAATCAGTATTAAAAATCTTTAGGTTAAAGCACTTTTGCGATGTGAACTAAACCTTGCGATGGTGGTATGAGCTTTAGCCTCTGGAAGAAGCGTTCAAAGCGGGTGACAATTCAAGCCGGACCTCCTTTCAGACTTGGTGATTAGGGTACTCACTTCAGGACGAATCTCAGGATCTTTGTCAGGGTCTTGGAGACTGAAGTATTCTTCAGCAGATGTTTCGTTACTCTTGTTCAGCTAGAAGTCTGGACCTGTCAGCCAAGAGATTTTTGGCAATGGGAAACTAACAGACGACGGTCTGGTGGCACAGTCTGCAGGGTTGAGGTGAGATGGAACATAGTGCCACTGCTTAGGGTTAGAGGATTTCCTAATCCTTTCGATGCGGTTACTGACATAGACATAGAAGCGTTTAGTTTGGTTGTTTTCTGTAACCCAGGACAACCTTGCTGTCAGTGTAGAACCAAATGTCATCCAAATGAATATCAAGCTCACGCTGAATAAGTCTGCGATCTCTACAGCAAGTACAGCGCCACAAAGTTAAAGGGTCTTGGGTGGTGTTGCTCTGGTTTAGGAGCTAGTTTAGCCTTTCCAAAAGGAATCCCACATGAACTTTGCTGAAATTTTGTCAATTACTTGAGGTAGGCAGAGGCAGCGATAGCCCCCAGTTGATGCATCTGAGAATATGTGGACTTCCCTTTCTGGCTTGTGGAAAGAGATGCTGGAATGTAACAACGAGGTATGTGAATCTTGTCCAAGGCGTGCAGGGATTTTTTCCAGGACTCCCACTTCTGCTGCTTGTAAAGGGGGCAGTGGAGCACCCCAGTCCTCAATAGTTTCTGAGAGCTGTCTTAGTAGGAATTTGCCCTGTACAGTCAAAGGTGCTAAAAATCCCAGTGGATTCATATAGGCTGCTCACCACTGGAGGACTCCATGTTTAGTGAATGGTTTGTCTGTACAATTAACCTGGAAGCCAAGAGAATCATTTAACAAGTCCCATCTCAAACCAGACTTCTCTGCACTGGTAGGGTCGTCTATGCCAAGTTTCAGTCTCTGAATTCTGCGGCACAGTCGCTGGGCTGAAAGGCTTTCATGACAGCAGTACTGTTGGAGGCAATTTTGTGTAACCGCAGGCAAGCTTTAGACAGCATACCTTGTGTCCTTTTGGAGCAGGTTCTATGGCTTCTTTGCTGTGGGAAAGGATTTGAGTGCGTCGTCCACGTAGAAGTCTCTTTCAACAAAGTGACGAGCATCCTTCCCAAACTCTGACTCGCCATCAGCGCAGTCCTTTGCAGGCCATAATTTAGCAACAGCAGGTGAAGGACTGTTACCGAAACATGCACCTTCATGCGGTATTCAATCATTTCCTTGTTAGTGTCATTGTCCTGTCCCACAAGAAACCTGAGGTAATTTCGGTGGTCTTCTCGTACAAATGAACAATGGAACATTTGCTCAAATGTCAGCGGTAATGGCGACTGTCTCCTTTCTGAACCTCATAAGCACTCCTACCAAGCTGTTGGTCTGGTCAGGTTCGGGCCTGTGAGGAGAACATCGTTCAGAGATACGCCATGATGCTTTGCACTGGAGTCAAACACCACCCTGATC
Organism: Phyllomedusa bahiana; assembly: GCA_025379985.1. Taxonomy (NCBI): domain Eukaryota; kingdom Metazoa; phylum Chordata; class Amphibia; order Anura; family Hylidae; genus Phyllomedusa; species Phyllomedusa bahiana. The sequence goes on along the minus strand of JAODAL010069245.1, from coordinate 5,205 downwards.
TGGTTGGGTTTCGTGGGTGATACACTCCAAAGGAAGGAAGATACCAGCATTCTTATGCTCTTTGAAAGGTGGAGCTGGCTCTGCGTGGTCTTTGAGAAATATCTTTTCCATGAAGGCCACATAGTGATCTTTCATCTCAGGCTTGTTTCTTAGTGTACGTTGCAAGGGATGAATCTGGATAATGCTTGTTCCCGGTTGTTAGGAACCCTGGCTCTTTTCAGCCCGAAAGGGTAAGGGTGCAACCCAATGGTTAGATTGATCCTTGAAGCATTCTCTGTTATTATTTTGATAAACTCTTTATCTTCTATGGACAAGGCTACTCTGTTGTTTGTCTTGTGTTGTGTGAAACACCGTCCTCCTAAGTTATCGTTAAGGCGTAGGAATGATATCTGGTGCCTTACTGAAATTAGAGGTTGCTCCTTTACCTCGTAATGATGAGGACATGGCTTGAAGTGGGTTGTGCGACCATTGTTGAGCACAAAGGTTTTAAGGAGTTCACTTGAGATGGTTTAAGTTTCCCTATCCAAACGCACATTGCCAATGATTACCCGCCTAGGTCAAGTCTTTGTGCATATGGGGCTTCTTTCCGGACCATTGCATTGTTGACGTACCTTATGGACTCTCAGAATGTCTCTTCCGAGCAAGAGAAAATGTCGGCGTTCATTTTCCATATGAGGAATCTCCTTTGCCAGGTGTCTTAAGTGGGGATGATGATAAGCAGCTTCAGGAGTCGGAATTTCTTCTTTATCGTCAGGTATCTGGTCACATTAAATTAACGTTGGTAGGATTATTTGGATATTCCTGTTAATTGGAGAAATTAGGTATCCAGTGGCTCTTCTGCCGAGGGTCTCTATGCGACCGGAGCAAGTGTTAAGAGTGTATGGTATCGCTTCTCCCTTTATACCGAAGATCTCAAAGAACTTAGGCTTTGCTAGAGACCTGTTGCTTTGTTCGTCTATTATGGCATACATCTGGGGGCCCCTTTTCTGTTGCCCTTCTGGTAGACACTCACTAGACACCTTGGCACAGAAACTTGGGGCCATCCTTTCTTTGTGACATACTTCCATGCAGGAGGAGGAGACAGTGGTAGTAGCTGAAGCTTGAGCTGATGGCTCCCCGCCATGCGTTGTGACGGCTTTAGATGTTGCTTGAAGTTGTGGGTTGTCAGAAGAGGTAGGATGCATGGCTGCAACGTGTTTGTCACTACTGCATCAATACACTTGATGACAGCCTTACAGTCTTTTGCAAATGGTTTGAAGAAGCACAACACTTGTAACACACTCCTAGTTCCCTTTAAACGTGTCTCTGCGTTCTTGCAAAGTCTTTGCCCTAAGCCCATGGCATTCCTTCAGTGGATGAGGTCTTTTGTGGATAGGACACATACGATTAGGATCTTTTGTCTTTATAGACAGGAGGTCCTGTCTAGTGGTTGCAGGATGCAGTGAATGGGACGTCTGTCTTCCTAACAGATACTGTTCCCTCAAGTCTCTACGTTTGCTTGTTTGGTTTTCATACCTTGAGCATGATGTGAAGTTGGTAGAGCAGATTCTGTGAAGTCAAAACTGGGATCGTTCTTCTTTCCCAGCTTGGTCACTGATGAATCTGGAAAAATAGGAGAAAGGTTGGGAAAGGACACGTTATGTTCTCTTTTGTATCTGGAGCCCCTGTTGCCATTTTTCTTGGGATGCCATATGGTAATTTGGACAACTACCAGATTAACACTGTGAGTGTATCAAGGTAACTCAGTCCAGACAGACGTGGATCCCTTTTAGCCAGCTCTAGCTCCTTTAGTAGGTCGCTGAGGTCTTGAAGCTTGCGGTTGTCCTTGTTGGTGATCTTTGGAAGGTATGAAGTCTCTTAAAAAAAGGCACTTTTCTATGCTTCTGAACTGCCGTAAGGGCTGTTCAAGTCTTTCCCATGCAGCAGCAAGACCTTCTTCTTGAGGACCCGCATGAACTGCTCTCAATGTCTTTACTCGTTCCGCAGAATCTGGGCCTAACCAGTTAACGAGCAAGTCAAGCTCTTCCTTGGCAGTGAGGTTAAGATCATTGATTACTGCTTCGAAGGTAGATTTCCAGGCTCTATAATTTTTAGCTTGGTCATCGAAAATTTGAGAGTCTAATGTTTATCAGCTCCCTGCGTTTCATATATATAGCATAGTCTGACCTTTCTGATGTCCCTCATCGTGTCAACAGATTTCCTTGTGATATCCCTGGGGCGTGAAGATTCTCTGGCATATGGGGCTGAGATGAATCAGGATGAAATGATGTAGCATAAGGGTTAAGCTGCGGTTTAGTCTCTGGAGGATCTGCTTGTGTGATGCTGGAAATTACCTTGTTCTGGATAGGTGGCATCCTCTGATGCTTCTCGGGTACAGCAGTGTGGTAGGTTTGAAGTGGCATTGGTGCATATGACATAGCAGGTGGTGCAAGAGGTGATTGCTTTAGCACATAGTTGGCGGTGCGGTCAGCAGGGATGGAGCAGTCGAGGTTAGTGTCTTGGCCTAATGCTTGTTCGAAAACTTTAGTTGGCTAAGGCGCTGCTTCCTCCTTTTTCCCTTTGGAGAACCTTTAGTTGGGGGCTGTCTCTGCTTGTCTTTGAGCCATTTCTGCCTCTGCCTTCGCCTGTCTTTGCGCCATTTCTGCTTGTCTTTGCGCCATTTCTGCTTGTCTTTGCGCCATTTCTGCCTCTGCCTTCGCCTGTCTTTGAGCCATTTCTGCTTCCTCTTGGCAAAGGAACTTCTGACCGCTAGCTTCTTCTGTGTCAGCACGGATTTCTATCAGCTTGTCATGCAATATTGACCTTCTGGAGCGGGAAGTTCTTGAAGATGACAGCGTACGTTTGGTTGAGGCAGACTGATGAGACCTTACTTTTTGCAGGTGTGCGATGCGGAGTTCTGCCTTATCTTTGGCACCTTTCACTATGGCGTCTTGTGGGTGGAGTAAAGTTTCTCTCTGAGCTAGTTCTGCTGCAGCATCATCAAAATCAGTGTTACTCAGGAATGTGATATACTTAGCGGACAGCCGCTGGTAGCGTTCATAGGCGGCAGATAAGCGATTCACTGTTGTGGTTAATGTTGCTGCGGGCACTGTCATAGCGTGATGTGGCTGCTATATAGTGTTTTAGTTCTTGCCCTAAATCATCAAGATTATCATGGAACTTTCTTTAGTTATTTCAAAGTTTCTCTAATCTTTTGCGTGCGTTTGCTGACAGTTTAGATCGTGCCAATTTGTTCTTCCAGAAACATGGACTCTGTTTCTTGCATGTCTGAGTCTTTGGTGCCACGATGCATTCTGCTAGATGCAGCGATAGAGGACCTTTCAGAGCCCTTTGTGGACATGTTAATCACTGTTTATGTGGTACAGACTCTTTAAGATGGAGCTGCAGCTTGTGCACGCTGGTTAGGATGCTGTGTGCTGCTAAGATGGAGGACAGCTCTGTGCTTGCTTGCAGACTGTGTGGATCTTGCAGGAACTGCAGATTCAGCTGTGTTTTGACTATTCTGCCACAGATATACGTTAGAGAAAGTCCCTGAGAGGTTGTGAGAGGATTCTCAGTATAAGCTAATGGTACACAGTGAACTCGCTGACATTAAGTTCCAGCGTGTAACCAGTTGCATGTAGAGAGGATGCAATGGAGTTGCTTAAGGTACAGTTTTAATGGATTTACCTTGAAGAACTGTATGCCATGCGGTCAAAACACAATGCTACATCACAGTGAAGATCAGTAAGTCTGCTCACAAGATGGATGACAGAGAAGAAGCAGGACGTGATGTCAGAGAGAGGGGAGGAGACGAGAGAACAATGTATGATGGGAAAATTGGTTAAAGGAGAAGGAACATTGATGTAAAACAATGAAAACTTTAGCCAGAGGTGGCAGCATTACATAGTATAAGAAAACATAACATAGTACAGTAAATATATATGAAGCTGTAACAGCATATCCGCCACAGGCCCACATACAATATCCGCCACCGGCCCACACACAATATCCGCCGCTATAAACATCAGCAAGAAAGTAAAATTGGCGGACAGAAACTCCTATTCACAGGGTTAGGGACAAGCGTACAGTTGTTTTTACAATAAGGGACAAGTGTACGCTGCCACTATACAAGCGCTGATATAACTTACAATACCGCTGTGTAGTGGTCAAGTCACATGACAATAAATACAGCACCGATCCAACAGAAGCAAAATAACCCTGGACACCCAGGGACTCACAGCAGACCACTTATCTGTTGGAGTGCTTTCTTTGCCTTTTGTTTTCATTCGGCCCAGAACACCATGATGACTTCTCCAGCCGTAACTCGTCTCTGCAGAATTTACCACACACACATCTTAGACTTCACACTTTGCCAACACCTCTTTACCCCTGCCCCACCTGTGTACAAACTCCCAATGCAAAGCACCCCAAATGGTTATAGTGACCCCTTTTGCCCCTAACAGTTAAAGTTCCCACAGACAGCTCTGGGGCTCCCACTTCTGTACACAGTCTTAGTTATTTTTGCTTCCTTACATAATAGGTAAGTTAACCTTTCATACAGGACATTCAATTCACTGCAATTGAGTAGGTAATTAGGCAGGTAGGTGAGAATATAGCCCCTAATTAGGTAGGTAGTTACATAAAGCAGGCTGATAAATAGGCCACCGTCAGGTAGGCCACAGCAATCCAGAACATCCCACCAGTCTGGCCCTGCCGATGCCTGGGAGATGTGCAGCAGTTAAGCGGCCTAGTTTACAGCATCCCAGTGGAAATAGTAGGGGCCTCTACATGGGAGTTGGGCACAATGGTTTTTGACACAAATCCTACTTACCAACTACTAGTGTCTGCAAATAAGGAGGACCCACAGGAGCAGACACCGGAGTAGGATGCGGCAGGTAAGGGCCCAGGGGAGGTGGAGGCAGGCTACATGGTGAGGCCATGGGGAGGTGGAGGCAGGCTACATGGTGAGGCCATGGGGAGGTGGAGGCAGGCTACATGGTGAGACCCATGGGAGGTGGAGGCAGGCTTGATAGTGAGGCCAAGGGGAGGTAGAGGTAGAGGCAGGCTAATTGGTGAGGTCAAGGGGAGGTAGAGGTAGAGGGAGGCTACATGGTGAGGTCCAGGAGAGGTGGAGACAGAGGCAGGCTACATGGTGAGGCCCAGGGGACGTGGAGGCAGAGGCAGGCTACATGGTGAGGCCCAGGATAGGTGGAAGGGCAGGGA
>JAODAL010069244.1:0-16446 GCA_025379985.1 Phyllomedusa bahiana | reverse complement strand
AGCCTTTCGGGCCCATAACATATGTATTTATTAGACCAATGGGGGAGAGAGAAGTAAATTGTAATTGGGGCCTGTATATAACATTTATGTGAAATGAAGGGCACATCATTGCCTACTATATACGGCCCTCTGATTTTAGGAAAAAGTAGAACTTTGTAGCCGCCATAGAGCAATTGGTGGGGAGTGGGTGAATCACAGTTTGGCCCCTTTTCAGTCTTGGCTCCTATCAGCAGTGTACTCCCTGATAGTGGCTGTGCCCACATTACATGTAATAAAATACAGGGCAGTATGATTAATTGCTTAATTAATACCCTCACAGGAGAGGACAACCCAAGGGTCTAACAGTGAAGTTATTAAAACTGTGTAACCATGTGCCGGGCTCAGGTTTTTTATAACCCAAGAAAGCAATTAGGAGATAGGTGGAGTCAGAGCAATAGAGATTGTCCAACTCAATGAGCAAAGTGATGCTGGAGTGTCATGTTCTCTGGAGGATAGACCAGTCCTATCCCAAATCCCTCACTTTCATGTACTTTGGTATAACATAATGCCTCTTCCCTCAGGTGTCTTCTCATGTCACGGGGTTCATTGGCATTTGGCCTTAGATCTTTTAGCTCTGTGACTGGTTGGGTATGATACTTACATCATGTAATATTACAGATTACCATAACTTCTTAGTAATGATAAGTGACAGAATAGACTTTTCTTGTAATTTCCTCTAATTTTAATGTAGTAAATAGTGATATTCCCATGGGGTGACAGGAGCTCCTAATTGATGTGGACATGATGAGATCAGTCAGTTCTTCTAATGTGGGATTTTCATGTTATAATTATGTGTAAGGTCTTATGACCTCCTAGTAAAGCAATGTGCAGTGCAGCTAGAAGCTACTGGTGTCTAGAAGTTAGATGATGCCATTGGGATGATTTTGGCTGTTGCATGGAGTACTGTGGTGATAATCTGACCTCATACTAAAAGATTATAACCAATTCCAGTTACTGTGTGACTTCCTACCTGTGCTGTCCACTAGGTGAATGTTGCTGGGTCCTGGGAGGTCACTTAAACTTCTCTTTTCTTTGCTGGAAGTTTTGCTCCTCACACAACCAGCCATCCTGGCCCAGGTTTTCTGCAGGCGCACTAAGACCTGGATCTTTCTTGGTTCCTTAGCTGTGCCTGGCTGCTCCTGGACGTCATCTCCACCATTCTTATCTCTGCTCTCCTCTCTTTTCTCCTCATTCTTCTCTATCTGTAAATGCTTTCTCTTCTCTTTTGCCTTCATTTTTTAACAAAGGCAAAATTTTGAATCAAAAGCAATAGAAAACCACAGAAATCTGTAGTAAGCGCTCTCACATGTAGCTCTGCTGAGCAGTAGCAAGTGAATGCAAAGATTGTTACCCGTGTATCTGAATAAGTAGCCTCGTGATGTCATCAGTCATTGTGACATCATCAGTCATCGTGATGTCACCAGTCATCGTGATGTCATCAGTCATGTCTGACTAATTCATGTACACACATATACAGTATACTTCAAAAATCAATTAGGCTGTGCACATCCATATATTTTGAAAAACGTAAGCATATGTGCACACTGAAAAGGCAATAGCATACATCTAATACAAATATCAGTGGCACACTAAAAACTAAGTGAAACATCAAGTTATATAGGAATATTGAAATTGCATTACTGCTAAGGAAAATATGAAAAACCTGGGACTCTCAGTTTACAGTTTTTGATCAAAGATTGTATTAAGCTCACCTCCCAATAGCGTCAAGGGGATCCTAGCACAGGTGAGTCCCTAACACTGAACATGTTACCTCACTAGGAGTCCATTCAGACTACAACATCTCAGGGAGTGATAGGAACCTGCTACTGAATTATCCTGCACCAGTTTAAAAGAGGTAGGCGGAGTGCAGCAAGCCAATGAGGAATATGGATGTGCACAGCCTAATTGATTTTTGAAGTCTATTTAAAAACTGTAAACTTAGAGTCCCAGGTTTTTCATATTTTCCTTAGCAGTAATGCATTTCCAATATTCCTATATACCTTGATGTTTCACTTAGTTTTTAGTGTGCCACTGATATTTGTATTAGACATATACAGTATATGTAGCACAGTAATTATAGTTTTGTGCACCTGCACTAAAATGTTCAATATTGTGGTGTCCCTCCATGAAAATAATATACATCGAATGTTTTGAACAGATTCGTCAGTCACCAGGCCTTGTGTGCTTTTATTCAATGGGTAAATCGTCTGTAGTACCCAAACATCCAATATCATCTCCCACTTGAAAAACACCTTCTGTCTAACATTATATATATATATATATATATATATATATATATATATATATATATATATATATATGCCAAAGCAAAAAACAAAAAACAAGACCCGGCATATTCCCACCGCTACAGAGGAGCGTATGGGCTAGGAGTACCCGCGGCTGCCGTGGACTTTCCTATTATTTCTACTCTCTATTATATATATATATATATATATACACACACATATGTGTTTTATGTGTGTGTGTGGGAAAGCCAGGTGCTAGGAAAAAAGAGGACCGAGGTCCTCATATGCAGAAAGGCGTAGGACAATTCCAAGTTTCTTGGAAGTGTAGAATTTATTGATAAAATGCAAAGGAGTTATCACCTTCACATATTAAAACCAACACTAAAACCTAACACGTTTTGCGTCGAGAAACCAGCGCTTCATCAGAGGCAAAGTCCAAAATAAAGTGTCCAATATTTAAAGAGAATAATACAAGACAATTGGATGAGTTCAGTGTCATTCCAAAGTGATGCAGTATTGATCCTTCCGGCAAATGAATATCCTTTGTTGGATGTTACAAGTGTCAATCAAATTGATCCCGTTGTCTCCTACGGGGATAAGTATAGCCGTTTTTTTTAAATGGATGAGATTTCAGTCCGAATCAGGACACTTATTATACAAGTTCTTAAAGTAAGACAGCATCTATCATAGAATATAATAAAATATATAAAACAACGTAGACCTTTACTCTGGTGTATACAATATATAAATAATTCAATATATGTAGTATAAAATTTAATATATGCAGTTATACACATTAAAAAGCAACATATCTAAAAATGATTCAACAGTTGAAATAGGCAGTTTTCCCTGCAACTCACCGGGATGTCTATGTTGTAGGATTATAGTAACTACAAAACAAATAACATCAAGCATAACAAAAGAAAATTTCACAATCAAACATCACTTGACTTGTAAGAGCCATTTTGTCATTTATGTTATAGAATGTATATGCAAAATCCAGTACATTGGACGAACCGTCTCTCCACTTCATGTCCGTCTAAATGGACACAGAGCCAGCCAACAAGAAGGGCGACTTTAAACAAAGTGTAGCCCGACACTTGAAAGAAGCACACCAACAAGATTTTTCGTTGCTAAAGATTACTCCAATAGATAAAGTCCACAGTGAGTGCCCCAACAACTTTCAACAACTCCGAAAACGGGAGATATATTACATGTATCATCTCAAAACTGTTCATCCCAATGGGCTTAATGATATAGTTGAGCTTATATACTAACCTATATACTTAGGTTCCTATATTATATACTCTAAGGTAGCGCAATCTCCTATAATATTTCACATAGACCGTCGCTCGTTTTGTGATTCGCTACTTTACTATCCTGTTGTCCAATCAGCGTTTGGGGCGGTCATTTTTAAATATCAGCAAGTACTGTAAGGTCTTCTGTTATTATCCATGTTATTTCTCATAGACCGTCGCTCCTTTTCTGATTGGTTGGTTTACAGATATTCCTCCACCAATCAGGTTAGAGGCGGTCTTTTTAAATCTTAAACCATTTTTAGACACACTTAATATTTTCCATGCTTTTGCACATAGACCGTCGCTCGGAACGTGATTGGCTACTTCACCACCCCATTGTCCAATAAGTGTTCAGGCGGTTATTTTTAATATTAGAGAATTTTGCTACTTGTTTTTATCCATGCTATTTTCCATAGACCGTCACTCTTCTTCTGATTTGTTGGTTTTATAGTTATCCTTTCACCAATCAGATTAGAAGCGGTTATTTTGTACTTAGTTATTCTTTAGACATACTAACTTATGCGCCTGTGTTTTTTACTTTGAGAGACCGGCTGATTAGTGGCGCCATTTTGTCTATTAGATGCACAAGCCTCGGCAATCTATTTTCACTCTTTTTTATTTATTCATATCTTAGCACCGTACATCTGTTACTATTTATAGTTCCCACGAGTCACATACTGTCCAGAGATTGGTCCATTCATATAGTACCGCCACAGAAGGTCCAATTTAAATCCCCCCTTTCTTTTTTTTAGATATGTTACTTTTTTTATGTGTATTACTGCATATATTTAATTTTATACTACATATATTGAATTATTTATACATTGTATACACCAGAGTAAAGGTCTATGTTGTTTTATATATTTTATTATATTCTATGATAGATGGTGTCTTTCTTTAAGTACTTGTATAATAAGTGCCCTGATTTGGACTGAAAGCTCGTCCATTTAAATAGATGGCTATACTTATCCCCGTAGGAGACAACGGGATCAATTTGATTGACACTTGTAACATCCAACAAAGGATCTTCATTTGCCAGAAGGATAAATTCTGCATCACTTTGGATTGACACCGAACTCATCCAATTGTCTTGTATTATTTTCTTTAAATATCGGACATTTTATTTTGGACTTTGCCTCTGATGAAGTGCTGGTTTCTCGATGCAAAACACGTTAGATTTTAGTGTTGGTTTTAATATGTGAAGGTGATAACTCCCTTTTACATCCAAGGGTTAACTAAGTATTTCTCTGCAGTTGTACTTAGTAAAAGAAACATTCTTTTTCACCGCCAAGAAAGAAATTTTGCCTGTAGCATAATTCATAACCGAAGGTTAATTACAAGTTTTTCTGTTGTTGTGTTCCGTAAAATACACGCCGTTTTAACACGCAACAAAGCTGGTAATTGTTGGCAGCATATTTCTTTTGCGCAATTTACATCCAAGGGTTAACTAAGTATTTTTCTGCAGTTGTATTCATTAAAATAAACGTTCTTTTTCACCGCCAAAGAAGAAATTTTGCCTGTAGCATAATTCATATCTGAAGGTTAATTAAGCCTGTTTGTGCTTTTATATTCAGTAAAATACACAGTGTTTTTAAACGGCACATACAAGTAAATTTTTCCTGCCCATTTGTGGAGCGCAATTTATATCCAAAGGTTTACCCAAGCTTGTTAGTGGGTTCATTTGGAGTCAAATACAGGGTGTGTATTTTCATATACAGATATCTTCATCAAACAGTGTCTGTACATTTTAGAACAAACAGTATGTCAGACAGAGAGGTGGCAGGCTCTTCACCTGCGAGTGGCAGTGGCACAAACATTCCTGGAGCAGGCCCAAGTCGCAGCACAGCAAGGGGACGTCACAGCAGGGGTCACTCGGTGAGGCCATAACTGCCGCTGTCATCTAGCGGCCGTGTGTTGTTCAGCAACCCAATGGTTCTGATTGGTTGACTAGGTCATCCACTTCCTCCCAGATGACATCTGACAACCCCAACCAATAGTCGGTGGGAACGTCAGACACAACCATTAGTTGGCATGGCCCGGGAGTGGGTCAGCGATCCTCACCTGTCCTCAACCCACCTCTGTCCCATCCGGTTCCCCAGCCAGAGATCTACTATGTGGTCTGGGCTCAGCGCCACTATATAGCGAGGATGGACAATTTGAGGAGGGCAGTCAGCAGCTACTTGGCAGCGAAGAAATGGGGCCAATATCCTCTGCTTCTTGCAGTAGGCAGCAAAGTATAGATGTGGAGAGTGGCATGGGAGGTCATGTTGTGAGGGGTCAGCCTCTGCATAACAAGACCGGTGATGAGGACAGCAGTGACGATGAAACACAAATCGATGATGATGTAGCCGACCACACTTGGGAGCCAGGTGAAGCAAGGGCTTCATCATCGTCAGGAGAAGAGGGCGTCAGCTTGCGCATCAGGCAGCGGCGCAGCCAGCAAGTGGGTTGTGTGGCCGTGAGTCAGCAGGGGAGCAGCAGTGTGAGGTCGGGAGCCAAGCGGCCACGGGTAGAAAACCCGCTCCGCAGGTCCAAGAAAGTAGCGGCACAGGGGCTCAGCGAGGCAGCGGTGGCAGTAGTCACTCAGTGTGGAGTGTTGGCGGTTAAAATCAGATACTCGGCGGTGTAGCAGTTCTTTGCTGAGACACCAGAGTAGCCGAATATGGGTATATGTAGAATCTGTGGGCAGAAAGTGAAGCGTGGCCAGGGAGCTAACATTGGCACCACGGCCCTGCGTCACCATCCGGTGGCCTGGGAGAAATGTGGCTCAGATGTGGTGTCCCATCCTGCCGCCGCAGCAACAGCAGCAGCAGCGCCCAGGGGCACGCATGCCATTGCAGCCAGTCAAGGCTCCACCACCTCTGCAGAAGGGAGCTGTTTCTCTTTGCCATCATCTCCCAGTCCAGATGCTCCTGCTTCTAGTTACTAAAGGGTTTGCCAGCATCATTCATCAAAGGCGTTTGGGCAAGAGACAGCAGTATGCGTCTAACCATCCTAAGGTGCAGAAGCTGACCGTGCTTCTGTCCAAGTTGTTGGTACTGCAGTCCCTCCCTTTCCAAATGGTGGACTCTGCACCGTTCGGGGAGAACTAATGGCTTGTGCCAAGCCGAGATGAGATTTTCCAAGCCGTAATTTCTTTTCCAAAAAGGCATAAATATGTAGAATAGAAGGTGGGCAAGTCCTTTAGCTTATCGGTTTGTTCCAAGTTGCACGGCAGCGTGGACGTCTGCAGCTGTAACTATGGTCAGGACCAGTACATGTCCTTTACAGCCCACTGGGTGAATGTGCTTCCTGCCCAGGCACACCAACAACTTGGACAGGAGACGCCGCTTTCTCCTCCACGTTGTCAAACTGCGGCTCCTGGGGCCAATGTCCCGCCTCCTCCTCCTCCACCACCATCTCAGCCTCCACAAGTACTGCTCCATTATACCACATATGTAGAGCACAGCGGTGTCACGCAGTTCTACACCTGGCTTGCCTCGGCGAACGAAGTCACACGGGAGGAACTGCTTCGCGTCATGCAGAAAGAAATCGAAGTGGGGCTTTCTCCGCGCCAGCTGCAAATCGGAACCATGGTGACGGACAATGGGAGTAACATGGTGTCCGCGCTGCACCACGCACGTGTTCAATCTGGTTGTGAAAAGGTTCCTGAAGTCTTCCACCGATTTTCAGAAGATTCTTAAAATGCCCAGGAAACTGTGCATGCACTTCATCAATTCCTGCAAAGACAGGAACACCCTCCTGGAGTTGCAGCGGCAGAACGGCCTCCCCCAACACACTCTGATATGCGATGTTTCCACACGTTGGAATTCCAGCCTGCACATGTTAGAGCGACTGTATGAACAGAGAAAGGCCATTAAGGATTTTTTGATGATCCAGGCGGACAGGAGTACCCCCCTGTGAAACTTTGATGTCAGCCATGCAGCTCCATGCGTGACACCTCCGTTTGTTGAGGCCATTTGAGGAGGCCACTTTAAATTTGCAGTCGCCAGGACTAGGGGATGAATAAGGGTCATTCCACTGCTTCATGTCCTGGAACAGATGCTGAAAAATCTGTCTGGCAGGAGACTGGAGACGTGGCGACTACATCTCGCGGCCACGTGAGTCCGGTGGGGACTGAACTGGAGGAGGAGGAGGACATTGGAGCAGAAGCATTGTCTGGTAAAATGAGTGGATTTTCTACCCAGGTGACAAGAGAGGAGGAGCAGGAGCAGCTGGAGGAGGTAGATGGAGATGGGGAAGAGGAGGCAGATGGCCAGGAAGCACCGTGGCAGTCTACAGTGGATGAGGGGCAGGGAGCCCCCCGAGTCACTTGTGCAGATGGCCCGCAGCATGCTGATTTGCCTGGCTAGTGACAGCCGAAAGTCACCATCCGCAGAGGTTGACTTCTGGATCTCCACCCTATTGGACCCTCACTACTGGTCCAAAATGGGAGCCTTTTTCCCAGCTGCTGAGAGGGATGACAAACTCAAATACTCTAGGGAAATCCTCCGTAGTCAGCTGGCCGCTGCCTATGTGCGGCATCGTCCCTCCTCTGACAGGTCTGACCGGGGGGTTCTTCAGCGCTCACGTACTACTGCCGCAGCTGCTGGAGGAAGGTGGGGTGGCAGAAGCAGTACCAGCTCCATCAGCAGCAACCTAAGTCTGAAGTCACTGATGAGCAGTTTCCCTTTTCACCTGCCTAGTGAGGAGGGCAGTCGTCAGCAGCAGCAGGACCTGGAGCAGTCCCTGAACCAACAGGTGGTGGCCTACTTGGACAGCACTCTGCCACCCCAGTTAGAAGATCCGCTGGACTACTTGGCAGCCAAACTGGATTTTGTGCCGCAACGTGCCGAGTTTGCAGTGGAGAAACTGTCCTGCCCGGCCAGTAGTGTGGCATCAGAGCAGGTGTTCAGTGCGGCGGGGCCAGCGTTACCCCAACGGAGAATCCACTTGTCCATGGGATATGTGGAACCGATGACCTTTGTCAAGATGAATCAAGGCGGTGGATCGACCAGGATTCCCAAACACAACCAATGACTACATCAGCCATGACGCCTCACCCAAACTGTGAGAAATAGGTCGGGGTTCAAACTACCTGCCTCAGCCACTATTATGATGTCGACAACCGCCTGATGCCACATATCTGCTGCCAGTTTCTCCATCTGCCTACCACCATCTTTACCATGGACTGTTATTGCCACCCACCTCCACACTCTGTCATTGTGCCACTCTATGACCTCATGCTGCTGCTGCTGTTGCTGGTGCCGTGACATCCACACTGTGTCATTGTGCCACTCTCTGACCTCATGCTGTTGCTCCTGACGTCACCTCCACTCTCTGGCCTACTATTGTTTTGCCACTTCCAAAATGTCATTGTGCCACTGCCTGACCTCATTCTACTGCTGTGGCTGCTGCCGTGACCTCCACACTCTGACATTGTGCCACTGTCTGACCTCATGCTGCTGCTGTGGCTGCTGCCGTGACCTCCACACTCTGTCATTGTGCCACTCCCTGCCCTCATGCTGCTGCTGTGGCTGCTGCCGTGACCTCCACACTCTTTCATTGTGCCACTGTCTGACCTAATGCTGCTGCTGTGGCTGCTGCTGTGACCTACACACTGTGTCATTGTGCCACTGTCTGATCTCCTGCTGTTGCTCCTGCTGTCACCTCCACACTCGGTCATTGTGCCAACTCTGTGGCTACTCCTTTTTTTGCCACGTCCAGATTGTGATTGTGCCCCTGTCTGCCCTCATGCTGCTGTGGCTGCCGCCATCACCTTCACTCTCTGTCATTGTGCCACTCTGTGGCCTACTCCTGTTTTTGCCACCTCCAGAATGTCATTGTGCCACTGTCTGACATGCTGCTGCTGTGGCTGCTGCCGGGACCTCCACAATCTGTCATTGTGCCACTGTCTGACCTCATGCTGCTGCTGTGGCTGCTGCCGTGACCTCCACACTCTGTCATTGTGCCACTCTCTGACCTCATGCTGCTGTGGCTGCCGCCGTCACCTCCACACTCTGTCACTGATGTTGCCAACTGAGCTCTCAGCTTGCTTTTTTCCAGCTTTCGCTGCCATGACTTTATCAGGCTACATTCCCGCTTCAGTTCTTTGGTCAGTTTTGCCCTCTTAAGTGCCCTGGGAATTTTATAATGAAGCGATTCTAAGAGCGGCGGCAGTCATCTGCGTGTCATACTAAAACACAACATTGTATGAAGACCAAACCAAGCTCCCTCTGCATATTTAACCCCTTAAGGACCCAGCCTGTTTTGACCTTCCTGACACAGCCCTATTTTTGAAATCTGACATGTGTCAATTTATGTGAGAATAACTTTTTGTGATTCAGAGATTGTTTTCTCGTGACACATTGTGCTTTAAGTTAGTACGAAAATTTTATCCATAAAATCCTTGTATTTTTGTGAAAAATATCAAAATTTCATGAAAATTTTGAAAAATCTGTGATTTTGAAAGTTCCAAAATTTCTGCGTGCAAGACGGTTAATTATTCACCACAAAATAGTTTATAACTAGCATCTGCCATATGTCCACTATAGGTTGGCATCATTTTTTAAATGTCCTTTTTTTAATGACATTAGAGGGCTTAGAAAGTTAGTAGTAATTTCTAACATTTTCAAAAAAATTTGCAATATACATTTTTTAGGGACCATTCAATTTTCTGCGAAGCTTTGAGGGGCCTGTATGTTAGTTTACCCCCCATAAATGTACCTTCTAAGAAACTAGCCCCCTTAAAGTATTTACAAACAGTGTTTAGGAAGTTTGTTAACCCTTTAGGTATTTCACAGAAACTAAAGCAAAGTGGAGGTGAAATTTCAGAATTTCAGAACTTAATAAACACCCCTAAAAAGACCCCATATTGGAAACTACACCCCTTAAGGTATATATACAGATGTGTAGTGAGTATATCGACCCCACAGGTAATTCACAATTTTTTTTTTAGCATTATGCTGTGAATTTTTTTTTTCCAATAATCTGCAATATTAGCTTAAAATGTTTAATATTACAAGGAATCCTGGAAAAAAAAAACCCCCCAAAACTTTGTTAAGCAATTTCTTCCCAAAGGGTTCGGCAATACCTTATATGTGGGTGTAAACTATTGTTTGGGTGCATGGCAGGGCGTACAACGGAGGGAGCGCTATTTGGCTTTTGGAACGCAGATTTTGGTGGGGGCCATGTCGCATTTGCAAAGCCACCAAAGAACCAGAACAGGTGAAATCTTCCAGAAGTCCCCCCCATTTTGATTCAAACACCCCCATGGATCTCATTTAGGGGTTTTATTGTGCATTTTTGGGCACACAGGTGTTCCATCGTTTTTTTTTAGCATTGGGCCATGAAAATGGGGGGAAAAAAGGCAGTTCCACCATTGTTTTTTGGGCTTCAATTTTACAGTGTTTGCCGTGCAGTGAGAAATGATGTGATAACTTAACTATGGTGGTCGGTACAATTGCAATGGTATAAATTTTATATAGTTTTTTATGTTTTATTACTTTACACAATAATGTCTATAAAAAATTGCGTTTTTATGTTGTCCTATTCTGACAGTCATAACTTTTTTATTTTGTGTTGCAGAGCTTTTGTAGGGCCTTGTTTTTTGCGGGGTGAATTGATGCTTTTATTGGTTCCATTATGGGGTGCATACAACACTTTGTTCACTTTTTATTAAGGTTTTTGTGAAGCGTTTTGAACAAAATACAGCAATCCTGGTAGTGTTTTTTTTATTTTTATTTTTTATAGCGGTCATTCTGCGTTAGTATGACATGCTAGCTTAAAGAGCCCCTAACTTTTTTTTATTTTTTGTGTATGGAGCTGTGTACAGGCTTGTTTTTTGCGGGATGAAATTGACGTTTTTATTGGGACATTTTTGGGGGGACAAGACTTTTTGATCAGTTTTAAATCTGTTTTCTGGAAGGCAGAGTGAAGAAAATACTGCAATCCTAGCAGTGTTTTTTATTTTTATTTTTAACAGCGCTCACTATGCAGTATCCGTAATAAGTTAGCTTTACTCTGTGGGTCGATACGATAACGGTGATACACAATTTATATAGTTTTTTTATGTTTAAGTACTTTAAAAAAAAAAGTGTTTTTAGTGTGTAAAAGAAAATTTATGCATCACTATCTTCTGAAAGCCATAACTTTTGTATTTTTCCATATACAGAGCTGTGTAAGGACTTTTTTTTTTGCGGGATGAACTGACATTTTAAATTTGGTACAAACGTTGGCGTTTTATAGGAGTTTTTTGATCACTTTTATTCCATTTTATGTGCTGCGGATGAACAAAAATCTTAATTATGTGATTGTTTTTTTTTTTTTTACGGCGTTCACCGTACGGATACATTAACATGACAGATTTATAGGGCAGGTAGTTACGCACGTGGTGATACCAAATATGGGTACTTTATTTATTTTTGGGGCGATTGGGTTTGTAAAGGGGAAAAGGGAGATGTACAGGTTTTTTATTTTATTTTTCGTGTTTGTGTTTTACATGTTTTTCACTTTTTTTTACTTTTTTTTACTTTTTTCACTTTTTTTTTTTTTTACTTTTCCCCATAGGGGATTTGAATGAGAGATCTTTAGATCTCTCATTCAATAGGAATCAATGCACAGCTTGTTGCTGTGCACTAGTTCCTATGGTAACTGTCAGTCACGATGCCGGGCCATCGTGACGTCGCAGACAACCCGGAAGGCATTCTATGCCCTCCGTGCTGTCTGTCAGAAGGCAGGAGCTGCACGGATCGAGCGATCCGTGCAGTTGCTGTCGCCGACAGAGACGCAGGAGGAGCGATCTCCTCCTGCGTCTTCCTTAGTTATTGCGACCCGGTGGTTGCAATAATTAAGGGGTCAACCGCCCCTCTACCCCCCCGAGCAATCTCGGGTCGGGGCCAATGCTGCGGGATGTCAGCTGTAATATACAGCATACACCCAGCGCCGATCGCGCGAACTCTGCTTTAGAGTTCACGCGATCCTCAGGACATATGCATACGTCCAGGGTCGTTAACCCCCAAACGACCTGGACGTATGCATACGTCCAAGGTCGTTAAGGGGTTAAGCATGGCACAACGTTCTATAGCAGCCTGCATGCTCTGTGCAGCCTGGAAATAGCTATTTTTTAACGCGATTTGTCCCGAAGCAATTCGGACCGAAATGAATTTTGTCGGAAAATTCGGCGAAGGCGGCGAATCGAATTTTTGAGAAATTCGCCCATCTCTAATTGTAAGCCAGCAGGAAAATTATTGGATGGAAAATATGTCCCTAGTAGGATGTAGCAAGTGGTATGGAAGTTCCAGGGATGTCAGGGAGGCCGATCCAGTGGTACATCCCTTTCCAAACGTCTGAAGGGAATACTTACTATACAAGTTCTTAAAGAAAGACACCATCTATCATAGAATATAAAAAAATATATAAAACAACGTAGGCCTTGACTCTGATGTATAAAATATATAAATAATTCAATATATGTAGTATAAAATTAAATATATTCAGTTATACACATAAAAAAGCAAAATATCTTAAAATGACTCAACAGTTGAAATAGGCAGTTTTCCCTGCAACTCACCGGGATGTCTATGTTGTAGGATTATAGTAACTACAAAACAAATAACATCAAGCATAACAAAAGAAAATTTCAAACATCCCTTCACTTGTAAGAGCCATTTTGTCATTTATGTTATAGAATGTATATGCAAAATCCAGTACATTGGACGAACCGTCTGTCCACTTCATGTCCGTCTAAATGGACACAGAGCCAGCCAACACGAAGGGCGACTTTAAATAAAGTGTAGCCCGACACTTGAAAGAAACACACCAACAAGATTATAATAATTTTTATAGAAATTATAGATGTTTTTAATAATAAATTCATTAATGTTTTAGATAAATAGTTTATTATAGAATGTTGAGTGGTTTTTGTATTATACCATTCAATATGTATAAAAAGTGATTTATAAGATTAAACTTATGTAAAATGCTGTCTCCCCTTATTGGGCTTCCTCTTACACTACAACCTAACCACTTTCCACTCTAAGTGAAAATGTAGGTCATTAGTCACTAAAGTTCAAACATACCTCTAGGGGCCGATTTAGTATATTACACTAAAATTCTACCTTTTCGAAATACAACCTCTGTGGATGGTATCATTTGTGAATGGTCTCAAGTTCATTGCCTGCATTTTATCTAGTGTATACTGTGTATATACAGTACAGACCAAAAGTTTGGACACAACTTCTCATTCTGTCAGTTTTCTGTATTTTCATGACTATAAAAATTGTAGATTCACACTGAAGGCATCAAAACTAAGAATTAACACATGTGGAATTATATACTTAACAAAAAAGTGCGAAACAACTGAAAATATGTCTTATATTCTAGGTTCTTCAAAGTAGCCACCTTTTGCGTTGATTACTGCTTTGCACTCTCTTGGCATTCTCTTGATGTGCTTCAAGAGGTAGTCACCTGAAATGGTCTTCCAACAGTCTTGGAGGAGTTCCCAGAGATGCTTAGCATTTGTTGGCCCTTTTGCCTTCATTCTGCGGTCCAGCTCACCCCGAACCATCTAGATTGTGTTCAGGTTTGGTGACTGTGGAGGCCAGGTCACCTGGCGTAGCACCCCATCACTCTCCTTCTTGGTCAAATAGCCCTTACACAGTCTGGAGGTGTGTTTGGGATCATTGTCCTGTTGAAAAATAAATGATGGTCCTACTAAACGCAAACCGGATGGAATAGCATACCGCTGCAAGATGCTGTGGTAACCATGTTGGTTCAGTATTCCTTCAATTTTGACTAAATCCCCAGCAGTGTCACCAGCAAAGCACCCCCACATCATCACACCTCCTCCTCCATGCTTCACGGTGGGAACCAGGCATGTAGAGTCCATTCATTCACCTTTTCTGCGTCGCACAAAGACACGGTGGTTGGAACCAAAGATCTCAAATTTGGACTCATCAGACCAAAGCACAGATTTACACTGGTCTAATGTCCTTCCTTGTGTTCTTTGCCCAAAACAAGTCTCTTCTGCTTGTTGCCTGTCCTTAGCAGTGGTTTCCTAGCAGCTATTTTCCCATGAAGGTGCTGCACCAGTCTCCTCTTAACAGTTGTTGTAGAGATGTGTCTGCTACTAGAACTCGTGCGGCATTGACCTGGTCTTTTAATCTGAGCTGCTGTTAACCTGCGATTTCTGAGGCTAGTGACTCGGATGAACTTATCCTCCGCAGCAGAGGTGACTCTTGGTTTTCCTTTCCTGGGGCGGTCCTCATGTGAACCAGTTTCTTTGTAGCGTTTGTTGGTTTTTGCCACTGCACTTGTGGACACTTTC
Source organism: Phyllomedusa bahiana (assembly GCA_025379985.1). Lineage (NCBI taxonomy): Eukaryota > Metazoa > Chordata > Amphibia > Anura > Hylidae > Phyllomedusa > Phyllomedusa bahiana. The sequence goes on along the minus strand of JAODAL010069244.1, from coordinate 1,558 downwards.
AAAGTTTTCCCAATTTTTCGGACTGACTGGCAAGAAATCCCACTTCTTCAACCTGACAGGGCACACCTGTGAAATGAAAACCATTTCAGGTAACTACCTCTTGAAGCTCATCAAGAGAATGCCAAGAGTGTGCAAAGCAGTAATCAAAGCAAAAGGCGGCTACTTGAAGAACCTAGAATATAAGACATATTTTCAGTTGTTTCACACTTTTTTGATAAGTATATCATTCCACGTGTGTTAATTCATAGTTTTGATGCCTTCAGTGTGAATCTACAATTTCTATAGTCATGAAAATACAGAAAAGTGTTGGAATGAGAAGGTATGTCCAAACTTTTGGTGTGTACTGTATATTAAAAAACGGATCTGAAAAACGCATCCAAAAACGCATGAAAAACGTGTCCAAAAACGCATCTGCAGCTGCATTTTTGGATATGTCTTTTGGATGCAGTTTTAAATGTTTTTTTCTTCCAGTGAAAAACGGATCCAAAATGTCGTGTGAACATACCCTTAGGCTGTTTCCCCCCCCATGCCTTGGGAATACGCACTGATCGGCGCGACTCTCAAAACACCTGGAGTATTGCGACGTGCCGCAAATTTGCTTTTTAACATACCCATAGTGTCTCTATTTAGCCTAGTATGACACAATGGGGAATTCAAACCTTTTGTTGCTCTATACAATCTTTTAGAAAACATGTGTCCCATACGAATTACTTTAGATGAAAATTCTAGGAGACCCAATAGGTAATGTAGTTCCCATAAAGTAACTTTTTGGAGTCTGAACTTCTAATGAATAAGAAATCATCTAACACATCATAGATCCATCTCCTAAGTCCCCTTTGACTACTCATTACAAAAAAGTAGAAAAGGCTTAAAAATAAAAACATGGGAGAGTAAAGTCTATCATGAGGCATTCATTGAAATAATACCGTCCTTCGAACTGGAATCATAAAGAGCAAAAACCTCCAGGGTTCCCCAGTCAGTCTAAATGCTGACCTTCTATCTGTTCTGACTTTCCTAAAAGAAAAGGTGTGGGGTCAAATGATGCATACTTTACAGATACGTTTGATTTCTGTTACATCATTGAAAACTAGTGTTGAGCGATTACGTTGGCTATCGACATTGGGCGATAGTCGATAGTCGGCCACCATCGATAAGGTTTTTCGATAGTGAGCAGTCGATTGAGCGATGACCATTAAAGTCTATGGGAGAGCAACAACACCTTCATTCTTACACCCAAACAGGGCTGGAGAAGCTGGAATTAACATCCACAACAGTCAAATGGATACGTGCTACATCTTAGGCAACACACTTAGGTTATAAAAGCCACAGCATGAGCCCCAAACCTGCATGACCCCAGATTAAAAAGTGCCGGAAAAAGGAGTCTTTCAACCAAACCCTTTTAGTTTCCCCTGGACATTGACTTACTGTCCCGGGCCACAGCATGGCCCCCAAAACCCGCATGCCCCCCCAATTTAAAAGGCCAGAAAAAAAAGGGGGTTTCAAAATTTTTTGTTTCACTGGACATTGACTTCCTGTCCCGGGCCCAACAGCCCCAAAT
>JAODAL010069243.1:0-16447 GCA_025379985.1 Phyllomedusa bahiana | reverse complement strand
CCCCCTCGCAGGTCCAAAAAAGAAAAGCACAGGGCTCAGAGGCACGGCGAGTAGTCACTCAGTGCGGAGCGTTGGGGGAAAAAATCCGATACCAGGTGGGGCAGTTCTTTGCCTAAGACACCGAGAGCCGAATATGGTATATTTTAAAATCTGGGGGCCCCAGAAAGGAAGCGGGCCGGGGAGCAACGTTGGCACCACGCCCTGCCAACACATGCAGGTCCCCATCCGGGGCCCCGGGGAGAAACTGGCCAAGTGGTGGCCATCCTGCCCCCAAAGCAACAGCAGCAGCAGCACGCCCAGGGGCACGCATGCCATTGCACCCAGTAAAGGGCTCCACCACCCGCAGAAGGGGCTTTCTCTTTGACATCATCCCCCGTCCAAGCCCCTCTCCTGCTACCTGGGCCAGCAGTCGTTCAGCGAGGCATTGCAAAGAGACAACAGTATGCGTCCACCTCCTAAGGTGCAGCACTGACCTGCCCTTCCAAGTTGTTGGTCCCGCAGTCCCCCCCTTTCCAAAGGTGGACTCTGAAACCGTTTCAGAGAAAAATTGGCTTTCCCAGCCGAGATGGAGATTCCAAGCCGAATTCTTTTCCCAAAAAGGCAGTAAAAGCACTTAAAAAATATGTAGAACAAAAAGGGGGGCAGTCCTTGGCTTTGGGTTTTGTTCCAAGTGCACGGCAGCGGGGACGTCTGGAGCTGTAACTACGGTCGGGCCAGTAATGCCCTTTAAAGGGCCCAGGGTGAATGTGTTTCCCCAGGACACCAACAACTTGGACAAAACCCCGTTTTCTCCTCCACGTTGTCAAACTGCTGCACCTGCACCAATGATCGCCTCCAGCTTCCCCTCCACCATTCACCACAATCTCAGCCTCCACCAATTACTGCTCCATCATACCACATGGTGGTAGGGCACAGCGTGTCAACGCAATTCTACAACCTGGCTTGCCTTTGGCGAACGAGAGTCACACAGGGGAGGAAACTGCTTCCGCGTCAAGCAGCAAAGAAATCGATGTGTGGCGTTCTTTCTCCGCGCCAACTCAAATCGAACCATGGTAAACGGACAATGGGAGGAAATGGTGTGTACCGCGCTGCAACAGGAGGGATGGTCCATGTGCCCTGCATGGCGCATGTGTTCAATCTTGGTTGTGAAAGGTTTCCTGAAGTCTTCCACCGATCTTAGCAGATTCTGAAAATGGCCAGGGAAACTGTGCATGCACATTTATTCCATTCGTACAAACCAGAACACCCTCCTCGGGTTTCAGACGGCAGAACGGCCTCCCCCAACACACTCTGATATGCAATGTTTCCACCCGCCTGGAATTCCAGCCTGCACATGTGGACCGACTGTATGAAACAAGAAAAGGGCCATTAATGATTTTTTGAGATGATCCAGGCAGTCAGAAGGTATACCCCTGTGTAACTTTGATTGTCAGCCAGTGGCAGCTCCACCTGCCGTTTGTTGAGGCCATTCGAAGGAGGCGACGTTATTTTGTCAGTCGCCAGGCACAAACGGGATTGAATAACGTTCATTCCAACTTGCCTTCAAGTCCTGGAACAGATTGCAGAAAAATCTGTCTGGGCAGGGGACGGAGACGTACGACTACACTCCGTGGCCACATGAGTCCGGTGGGGACTGAAATGGAGGAGGAGGAGGACATTGGATAGAAAGTCAGAAGCATTTCTGATGAAATTAGTGGATTTTCTACCCAGGAGACAAAGAGGAGAGCAGGGGCAGCTGGAGGAGGTGGATCGGAGATGAGGAAGACGAAGCAGATGGACCCCACAACAAACACCGTGGCAGTGATACAGTGAAATGGGAGGCAGGGAGCTCATCGATCCTTGTGCAGATGGCCCGCAGCAAGCTTATTTGCCTGGATTAGTGACAGCCGAATATCCCAGCATCCGCAGAGGGAAAACTTCTGGCTCTCCACCTCTATTGGACCCACCCTCGCTACGTCCAAAATGGGAGCTTCAGGGCCGCTCTCAGCGAGCGGCGAGAATGGATCCACAGGCCACCGCAAGGAGTTGGCTTAGCCTACTCGGGAACGTAGTCTAAGGGGCCCCTTGTTTTCATCCCAAGCCCCCGCACAGGAAGGGCGGGCTTTGGTGCAGGGAATCCCCCAGTTGGCTACCCCCCACGCCGGCCCCAGCGAGTGAATGGCCGAGCAGGTGACGAAGGGCACAGGAACGCCCGGAGCGTGGTAACTTTGAATAGGCAGGACACTGAGCGAGAACCCGAGTAGGCAGAACGGCTAGGCCAGGACTGACTAGGCAGAGCAGAAACGTAGAATGCGGAACTGTCAGAGGAAACGCCAGCAGACGTAGACAAACGTTGCTAACGTTGGGACACCAACAATTGGGCGCCGACGGCAGGAAGGGGCATACCTATAAAGCCCAAGCTCAAAGGCCATAGGTGGAAAGGGAAGCACCAATTAGGTGCTATCCCATTAAAACTAGGAAGCTGCTCGCGCGCGGCCCCTAGTGGCCAGCGGGAAAGTGCAGGCAGAAGCAGAGACTGCCGCATGGCGCTAAAGGAGGAAGCTGGATGCAGCCAGGTAGGTAGTGGCGCAGCGCAGCGCATGCTGGGGCTGGCTGCGCCTGGGGCCGGACGCCCGGTCCGCGGCACGGGAGGTGGCAGGAGCTGGGAGGCGTGAGTGACCGCGGCTCGGGGGCCGGACCGCAGCGCCCAGCGTTACAGTACCCCTCCTTAGGGCCCCTTCTTCCAGAAATCCGGAGTCTGTGAAAACGTTGGATGAGGGTGGGAGCGTTGATGTTTTCTTGAGGCTCCCAGGACCTCTCCTTGGACCCGTAGCCCTTCCAATCCACGAGGTAGTAAGTCTTGCCTCTAGAACGCTTCATGTCCAGGATCTCTTTAACTTCGTAGATGTCTTCGGTATTAGGAGGTGCGGCAACAGGAACCACCTTGTGAGAATACCGATTGAGAATCACCGGTTTCAGGAGAGACACATGAAATGAATTGGGGATGCAGAGGGAGGGAGGCAAGCGGAGTTTGTAGGATACCGGGTTGATCTGTCGTAGAACGCTGAAAGGACCAGGATAGCGTGGTGCAAACTTTAAACTAGGCACTCGGAGGCGGATGTGTTTGGCGGAGAGCCAAACTTTATCTCCAGATTGGTAAGTAGGAGGCGCTCTGCGTTTCTTGTCAGCTTGTGCTTTAAACCGGGTGGCCGCATGACACAAATTTTGACGGGTGAGTCGCCAAATTTGAGAAAAGTCCTGTACTAGGTTGTTGGCAGCAGGAACTTCAGAAGAGGCAGACAGTGGCAGAGGAAAACGAGGATGTTGACCAAACACCACATAGAAGGGAGACTCCCCTGATGACTCGCTAGTATGGTTGTTGTAGACGAACTCCGCCCAGGGGAGCAGAGAGACCCATTCGTCTTGCCGGGCTGAGATAAATTGGCGCAGGTAGTTTCACAGGACCTGGTTGATCCGCTCCACTTGGCCATTAGACTGTGGGTGTATGCAGATGAGAAATCCAATTTAATTCCGAGAGGCAAGGCACGCCCAACGAGAGGGAATGTACTCCCTATCAGAGACGATGTTAGAAGGCATAAGTAACGATGAGGAGGGATCCCCGGACCACCGCAAGCATGGTGTAAGCCGTACCGGGGACGGAATTAAGTAGAACCCGGTTTTCACCAGAGCCCGCCGCAAAGGGATGGATTTGCTGCGGCGGAGAACTACCATCGTCCCACTGGCTGACTTTTCTTGCGGTGGCGCCCCGGCAGTGCGTGGTTCGAAACTGGAGTAGGCGTAGTCGGGGAAGGCAGGAGGTCAGGACAGGCGGCAATGGTTCGGGTCAGGGAAAAAGGAGCGTAGAGGTTCGGTACACGGAAGTCGTAAGGGCACAAGAAGCTTTCTCTAAAGGGTGTACGGCAAAAGATCCGGCAAAGGTGGGGCCCGGGAAAGGAAGAGGGGTTTAAAAAAAAGGGTCACCTGCCCGCCTTAAACCCAAAAATTTGGGGGTATGGCCCTTTAAATCCTCGGAGCCTGGCGCGCGGGCGCGGGCGCCCCCCCCGGCCGGAGGAAGGAAGGGAAAAGGAGGAGAAGGTAAGGGGGGAAAACCCCGGGACCCCCCCCGCGGGCCCGGCGGGGGGGCGGGGGAAACCCAGGTGTCACGCACGAGGCAGCCGCAGCCCGGCGAGGGGCTGCGGGACCACCCGTGACACATACCATGCAAACGGAAGATGTGCTGTATGAACAATGACGCCAGTTGTGGAGCCGAAGGAAGACCTGGCAGGGGTGTGAAATGCGCCATCTTGGAGAATCGGTCCACCACGACCCAGACAACCGAACACCCCTTGGAGGGTGGGAGATCAGTCACAAAGTCCATAGCGATGTGGCTCCATGGTGTTTCGGGCACTGGCAATGGCAACAGATAACCAGCAGGTCGAAGACGAGAGCTCTTACTCCGGGCACAATTAGGGCAAGCAGCCACGAAATCCTTGACGTCCTGTGTAGTGTTGAGTGATTTTTATCGACAAAGTTGAAATCGGCACAGTTTTTATGGTAATCGGATTTTTTCGATCACACGATAATTTAGTTAAAAATCTGCGCATAATCTATTAATATCGCGCCATTTTCGGCGCTTCCTGACATTTTGGCGGCCAGCCAATCAGCTTACAGAATAGAGCAGGGTGAGATGTGTGTGTGACGTCATGACTGGGATGTGTATGGTTGCGATTGGCTGGAAAAATCACATGACCTCGTTTTAACATTAGAACAGCCTTCCTGTTCTGCCTCTGTCTCTCTCAGCGTTTCTTACTTGTTGGACGTGCGCTCTGCATGTCTCCAAAATACTCATATAAATCATACTATTTTTCAACAGAGAAACCTATACTATTAGCTGTTAGTTAGATTAGACATTGGAAGTTTTTAGGTAGTTAGATTATTTTAAAGCAGCATCTATCGCTATAAAGTCACAGGGAGGGGAGTGGGTTGGTGGGGGGGCGGGGGTGAACACAGACAAGCTCTATAAAGGACACTGGATAAAGTTCACCAAGACTGAGTGTAGACATTGTACTGCAATATCTTCATTATTAACAGTTTGCTATTGAAAGATTTCCTGGAGATTGGGCAGTGTGAACTTATATTAGGATACACATCATTTCTGTTAACTGCAGGTCTCTTTGTTAGGTGTTTCACTGGAAAAGACCATAAGACTTAACTTTTACTAAGTTTGTTAAAAGGAGTAAAAATAAACTCCAAGATATAATTATAATTAAGCGAGCCAAACTGTCCCTATATAGAAACCTAAAGAAGGAGCTATCTAGCCAAAATTGTGGGATAGTCGCCCCGATAAGGACGGACCCACCAGGAATCAGAGAAGGATTTTGTCTCCAAAAATTATTCACCGTCTATTAAGGTCTCATTTAAAGAATTAACAAGACTCTATAGAGAACATGCAATCTCTTGGTGGGAAATTCAACTCTTTGATAATTACATTAAACAGAAAATAGTACCCAGAGGTCTGCGGATATCAGTGGTGCCATCTGCTAGACTGCGGACTAAGGAAGTACTAGAGCAGTGGGAACATACAGCAACTGAAAGCTCCTTACAATTTATGCAGATTTTGCTTGCTGAAGAGAAAAGGAAATTAGAAGTGACTAACCTTAAATTACAGGAACAAATCGAGATTGTACTAAAATTCAAAACAGATCCGGAATTCTCTGTGAAAGAGGCACAATTGCAAGCTACAATTGAGAGGTTTCAGCATAATTTAAAGGAGAGGAAACATTTACAATATTTAAGGGATCTGCAAGACTTCCGTGAAAACAAAGCCTATAGTTTTACTGATACACGTACTAATCAGAGAGGCGAGACAGATATATCATCCTCGGACACTGATACTGGTACTGGTGATACCTATAACCTTAATAGGGGATCGGAAGGAAGTCGTTCATGTAGATCTAGAAGAGGAAGAGGCCGAGGGAGATCTCGTGTAAACAGGGTAGGTGGTGGTTTTTTAGAGAGAGAGAGACTGAGGGATCCAATTCAACTCAGGGAGAGACTGTGAGAGAAAAAACGGATACATTGAGAATTATCAATTTGTCAAAAAGGGTACTTACAGAGGTAGAGGTGGAAGTTCTAATGGAAGGATTATCTTTTATTCCCACGACTTCCTTTGATTTATTCTCTTGGACTAAGGATATAGAGATTTTTCTAAGGAAATTGAGGTGGCACAAATTTTATAAACTTAAAGAAAAAAAGAGAGTGCACCACTATGGGTCTATCAAGCCAGGAGCTTAATTGCCTACATGACTTGAACCAGTTACAAAGGGAAAGTAATAGGGAATTGGGTGAGGGTCCATTTACTAAATGTCAACTTAAGAATACATCTACCCCCCCAATTGGAGAGATCTCCTGTATTGATGTCTTTAGGCAACTGGTATTAAAAGATTTATCTGATATACAGCAAGATCGAAGGGTATCCAATTTAAGTAACTCACAGATACAGGCCTTACTCTCCCTAGAAAAGGATAATAATCTGATCATAAAACCATTTGATAAGGGTGGGAACATCGTGTTGATGGATAGGTCTGATTATGTGACCATGTGTCTCAGGATTTTGAATGATCGGACTAGCTATGAGATTTTACCTCATGATCCCACTGAGATGTATAAGAAAGAACTAAAGACTATATTGGAAAGTGCAAAAAGGGATAAATTGATTGATGAGAAAGAATTTGATTTTTTGTTCCCAAAATTCCCTCAAACTGCAACATTCTATGCGTTACCAAAAGTCCATAAGGGATTGACGCCCCTCAAGGGACGCCCGATAGTGTCAGGCATTGACAGCCTGACACAGAATATAGGTGTCTATCTAGACAAATGTTTGAGGGAATTTGTTGTATTCACTCCCTTCATAATAAGGGACACAATGGATTTCTGGCCAAAATTGATGGTATAGTAATTTGATATCAAACCATCTATGGCCTGGCATTGCCGTGGAGGCACGATACTCATCTATTCCCTCACATGAAGGGCCTCAAGGCAGTCGAATTACTTCCTCTTCCTTTGAGGGCGGCTCCCAGTTTCAGTCCCACACCAATAAATTCATCCTTTAGATTGCCTGGAATTTGCACTCCCCAGAACTATTTCTTTTTTGGTGCCGTGTCTTCCACAGCTCAGCGGTGGCACCGCCTGGCAGTTCTTGCGCACCAACTTACGGCAAACCTTGATCCGTTGGGCTGGTGGGAGGCACAGTCGTGTTTGGAGATGGGGGTTCATTTGTGGACCTGAGGCCACCCTCTGGGTCCCGTTACAATAGGACGATATATTCTGGCTGTGGACGGGCGCCCGGAGGGATCCTTTGAAAGCATGCGCTGTCGGCTCTAAATTACAAACGATTAGGTCTAACGATTCACCTATGAACGTGGTGGTCAATTTCTTTTACCTTTCGATTGAGTGTTGGGAAATCATGAGAGGGAGAATCGGGTGAATTGGCCACCACGGTATATCGTATGCCAACGCAACAAAACAGTTTGCTGAGTTGGTGAGTTGTTTTCACCCTTGCCCTTGCGCAGGGGTATCCCAAAGGGCCATTAATTGAGGCTCAGAAGAAATTGTTCTAATTTGGCTGGAGTTTATACAAAGGCGAAGGATCTTGAGGCAAGATTCAGACAGATAGGGGATACCCTTTAGGGTCCTCAAGCAGGCATATAAATTTTGCTTGGCCAGGATCGCTCATGATCTTCTGGCCCTTAGGGTGGGGAAACAGAAGTCCCCAATTAGATTGATTGCCACTTTCGACAGAGCAAATCCCTGCGTTAGGATTTCTTAGAAAAACACTGGGACATCTCCCGAATGGATAGTGATCTAATTGATGTTTTACCAGAATTTCCCCAGGTTACCTTACAGACGGGGAAGGAGCTTGGTGACAGCTTGTACCACTAGCCATTGAGTCACAACCAGTGGAGTGTACTCATGGCTAGGTTGTAACTTTGGGGTGCTTCAAGTGGACACAGCAGGCCTGTGGATGGGTTAGACAAGACCTGACTGTGTTTAGCCAACGAACACGTCGGGAATATGGCATTAGGGAGTTTTTTACAATTCAGTACATCCCACTGTCATTTACAATGCCCACATGTTCTGCAATTTGAATACATCAGGAAGACCAATTAATGACCATAGGGACCAGAGCCTTCTTGAACTTAGGGGTTATCCGAAACAAACTCAGATACTCCACGGGGGAGACACTTCAACTAGTACATGGCGGGAAAAAACATGTGACTCCAATTTGAGGCTCTTGAACATTTCAAGGGCCATCTATACGTGGGGAAAGGGAAATGTGGATAGAAAAAGAATTTACAGACCTGAAGACAAAGCTGGCATTTTCAGATAGGACACTAATCCCCATACGGCTTTAAATGAGCAGCTTAATTTTAAACTGCTTTATTTAGTGCCCTTTTTTTGATGACAGTATCCCCTACTATACATCTGTATCAATATTCTCTTTCCTTTAATTGGGTAAAATGTATTTCTCTCTATTTTCTTGTATCATTAAAGAGATCTGTGATACAAATCCATAGAATAATTCCAACATCGTCCATACATGGTTCATGGTTAGTGTTACTATATTTGCATTACTCAAATGAGCAAATTAACTTCAACTGCTATTTTTGAGTGATTTATTTTCTTACTTTTTCCTATTTTGTGATTATTCATCTATGTCATATTCTGTGTACTGGAAATGGAAGCCTCCTCCCCTCCTAGATTAAAAATCGGTACCTCCTAGGTGTATCATTGGAATAACTTGATACATTTACATATTATACCTCCTGTTGCTTTTCCAATCTGCAATATGTTACCTTGCTATTATAAACAAACAGAGCCGTAAATTCCCGTTTTTCTATCTATATTTAATGAGCGGCGCTATTCATGGAGATCAGACTGGCTAGATTTAGATTGCCGTCTTCTGACTAGAAGCAGCTTTCAAGTATTGGTCAGCTTTCCCTCTTCTCTGATGTCAGGGAATTTGTCTGACCGGTCTGGTTATAGGCTGGTTAAGATATAAGACATGCGCGAGGCGCCGGTGACGTCAGACGCCGAACAGGAGGCGCGCTCAGATAGACTAGCGACGCGCCGTGAGAAGCGGCACTTCGCTTTTGTTACAGTCAGCTCTATGAACGGAGCCTCTGTAAGAGCCGGCACGAAGGAAACATGTACAGTATTAATAGCATTACTGTTGGCTTTCTTGCCATATCATGGGGAATCATACTGATTTGTTTTTTCATGGCTGGATCTATTCTCAGATTCTGCTTGAGGCCAGTATCCAGCGGTGGGTTTAATGTGAACATTATTGGGGAAAGCACCTGTTCCCATTATGATACCAGGACTATCCCCAGTTAACTTCGTAAGTAATGACATGCTGGTTTGCAGCAGGGCTTTTTTGCATGGAGATTACTCTGGGTGAGATGTCCATTGTTTTATATATATATGTTACTGTGCAAACACGCATTTAATACTCATTCATATGCTACGCCTTATGTAAACTCACACAAGTTGCTATATTATATCGCTCCTGTCTTGGACACACTAAGTATCTTGTACTTATTTAGAGGACTGTATGTTTCTGTTTTTTTTTTTTTCTTCTGCCCCTGATGAGACCCTATATCATCGGCGGTATGAAACGCGCTTTGACAAATTACTGGAGACTAGTGCATTGTTGTCTTTTGTATATTACGCATGGTGTTGGGTAGAGGGCTTCGTTGTTTTAGTTTTGTCTTGTGTTTTTCTTTTGCCTTTTGTCGGGATTATTTTGCACTGGACATTTTTTATATTGGCCTGTGTGTATAGGCTTAAATCAGGGTTTATACCCTTAGCGTTCCTGCGTGGGTCCCAGTCCTTATACGGGGCGACTATCCCCACATTTTCGGCTAGGTAGTCCTTCTTTAGGTGTTCTATATAGGGACGTTTGGGGTCCGCTTTCATCTATAATTATATCTGGGTTCATTTTTACTCTTCTCTATACAAACTTAGTAAAAGTTAAGTTTTATGGTCTTTTTCCAAGTGAAACATTTTGCTTTTTGACTATAAACATATTTCTTTTTGGGTTATTTATTTTTCCCATTCTTTGTTGATACCACTGTAGAGTGGGTTCATAAATCAGGCGCATTCTATGCCAGTATAATGCGCATGGAATTTGGCGTTTACATGGCAAATTTCCTACATGCCGCCCTTGGTGTTTGATTTAAAAGTATTTCAATAAAGATTATTTGTTTTACTGGGGTTTAAAATTATTCTGCGAGGACAAATTATTCTTCCGGTCTAGTATCTTACTGCTTTGTGAGACTTGATAATGAAGTGATGCCATTAGCTGTCTCCACCAGTTATGTTTCATTTACAGTTACAGTGTACAAAGAATATAATGAAGGAAAGAGCGATGACATGGGACAGTAAGATTAGTATATTACATTATTTATATTATATTACTTATGTATTGTAGTATATTATTTTACCTCCTTCCTAATCTAATCAGAGCACTATCATGGCAGGCCTGGGGGCCGTCATTAGTTTTCCTGCTGCCATGAAACAGAAACGGCACCCAATGATCTTCTTGTGTAGGGGACGCCATCAGATGGCAGGGGGGGCCCCCCACATCTAACCACCTGGATGCCATGAATGCTTTTGCTGCAGCTCCATTTGCCGCTCCAAGACATTTGCCACTCCTAGACAGATTTATTATTTGTTTTAGACTCTTCCTTAGATCAGGTGTGCACAACATGCAGCGCCCATGGCCCCTCTGTGCTGCCCCTGGCCATTAGGATACAAACATCCTTTGGCTCTGTTCTCATACTTCAAAAAAAAATGTTCATCTTTTGACAGCTGCATTCGAATGATGGCACTGGTGATGTGGTTGTAAGAGGTGCAAGTGTGATGTCTCTTTCTGGAAAAGTTTGGCGGGTCTAAATGTGCAATGTACAGACTTAGATATAGTGTTGATAGGAAATGGTAGTATTAATAGCTCAAGGTTAATAGTGTAAACTGCAATGTATATACTTTAGAGATAGAGTGAACAGGTGTGAGATTTGACATGTCGAGTCGTACAGTGAGTTAGATGTTAATGCTGAAGATTACTGGCCCAAGTTAGTTTCTGCCTGCAAAGGAGGTCGTAACCCCCCTCAGCCAATAGGGAGCTGGTTTGTGAGAAGACAAGAAGGTGGGTTTAGCTCGTCAGCAGGGGATCCCTTAAATAGTCGAGACCACCCATGTAGGAGGACACAAAACTTCAGGGTCGTTTCTGCCTGAGTCTGCTGGAGTCTGTAGCACAGTAGAGAAGAGCCGAAGTCTCATTGCACCTGGCTAGGGATGAGGGGCGGCAGATTCCTATGGAAAGGAAGGAAGCCAGCTTGATAGAGAGAAAGACTTGTAGATAGTTGATGAGAATTTCACCTGCAAAAGAAGCCGTAGTCCTGGGAGCAGAGCTTCCACTCCTCAGCGGTGACGTAGGTGAGCCAGGTGAAGAAAGAGAGGCCTTTGTTGCGGCGGTGAGGAGTAGCCCCACCTGTGCTGTGTGGGTATGCCACTGAAAGAAGGCAGGGTAGCGATGAGGTAGAGCTAGGGAGCGTGCTCCATCTGGAACTGCGGTGTGCGTGCTACTGAAGCTGGGCTGGGACACTGGGTGAACGTTCGGAAGTGGATGGAAGTGCCGTTGCCTGCGAGGAAGCTGCAAAAGAGACAGTAATGCTACAGTTCTGCCGGTGAAACGTTGTTGTCGTGTTTATCATTTATACGCCGGTTACACTCCACCCACCAAAACACCCCCACCAATACATAGAGTCCACACATCTCCTCTCACCGCAATAGAAAGATACCAGCAAGCAGGGGGCTACATAAAGCTCCCATCATTACATTTGGCGTAGTCGGCAGGATTGCGGGTTCTGAGAGGACAAGGACCACAGGACACGCGTGGAGGGAAGAGGGTCTCCCACGGCAGGCCGTGCGCCGAAGTTTGGAGAGAACTCGGGACTGGAGTTTGTACCGGCTGTTGTGCGGTCGTACAGAGTCTGTTGCAAGTGTACAGAGCTGTTGTGGATCTGCCAGGATGAGCCAAAGGGGACTGTGAGACGCGACGGCCGCAGTGAGTAACCTGCAGAATGGGCCTTGAAGGACACCAGTACGGGAGGCCATTCTAGCGAGAGGGCCACGTGCTGGGTTTGTAAGAAGATGGCGGACTGGCATGGCGAGGAAGAAGGAGGGGCGTGGCCAGCAAAAAGGGTGCCCAAGGGTTTCCGCAGAAGTAAAAGCCAGTGGGAGCTGAGAGCCAAGCGCGCGAAAAGTGGGGCTAGCTCCGCCCATGGGAGGCGCTATAAAAGTTCCAGAGAGCACCGGAAGAGAGGGAGGTGCTGAAGAGATAGTCTGTGTGTGCGAGGAGACATGTTTGCAGAGTCTGAGGAGACAGCTGCGTGTTAGGTGCCTGAGTATGGGCTGAGCAGCACCAGAAAGGCCTGAGCAAGAGGCCTGAAAGCGCTCGCCCCGATCATCAAACTGGGGGCTGAGGGAGCCGAGGCATGGAGCTGCAGCCGGTGCGCCGCGGAACCTGAACACAGAGTACACGCCCGTATCCGTATGACTGGGAGCGCAAGAAGGAACTGGAGTGACCAGGCCTAACCTGTTCATGAAACTGTCGTGGTGTGGCTGGTGCGCTGGGTGGCCGCGAGAAGGACCACCGGAGAGGTCATCGAGTTTTTGACCGGCGTGGCAGGCATTCGGGTCCATCCTGGAGGAGGGACCCGGGACTGTGATCTTTGTAAATCGGAGGGCAGTGATGCGGAGCTTTTGAGCTGAACGTCCCTGCCACAGCTCTATACCGTGGAAGAGCGAGTGCAGCTTCCGCAAAGTGCCCGGTTCCTTCTGGCCCTTGGGCTGCCGGGGTGGAACGTCTTTCCCCCGAAACCGTATTGTGCAAATGAGAACTGGAGAATCGAGGAAAAAAAACAGGAGGTGTCCCGGTGGAATCTCGGTCAGCCGGAGGAGCCGCGATGACAGCGCCAGGAACAGGAGCGTGAAGGAGGAACCATCGGAGAGCGGTCGCCATGGGACGGAGCCACAATCACTGTCACCGGCCTCCTGTGTCAGTAGTGCACGGCCTGCTGGTGACGGTCGTAGCCGGGGTCGGCAGGAGGGACCCTTCCCCAAAGGACAGAGAGGTACCGAGTCGGGGCGCGGCGGCAAGGCGCTTCTATCCGTGAGGCCCATGAGCTGCTTGATGTGGGTCCTAGAGAGCTCAGTGGGATCGCGGGGGCCCAGCAGCAGCCAGAGTTGGTGCGGCTGTTGGAAGAACGGCAGGAAGACGAATGCAAAGTCATAGCCTCGCTTGGGTGCCTGTGTGTTGTCCACCAATCCCCGGGGGAGGGGGGATTCACCTTTTGTTTGCCGGGCACCTAGGATGTGATCTAAAACGGACGCTGACACCTTGCCCTGGTTTGTCACCATACAGGGGGGTTGTTTGAAATGGTTTGGGTTCAAGGACTGTTTGTGCTGAAGCTAGGAATGCTGAACCTTACCCCATCGATGTCATATGGAAATATATGCAAAAATGGATATGTTTATTTGCACTGTAAAGAAAATGTTATATTGCCACAGCATTTGTGTGTGGAAAGTGCAGTGTGAAAGTTGAATCCGCTGACGTATTCGAATAAGAGCGGGGGAGATGTACAGAGGTGCAAAGCTGCTGATGTATCTTTCTGGGAACGTTGGGCTTAAAAACTGCACTGTACAGACTTAGATTATAGGTTGATAGGAATGTTAGTTTAATAGTCATAGGTTTATCGACCCCCCCCCCCCCCCACCTCCCCAAACACACTCCACAAAAACACACACCCCACACAAAAAAAACTCGTAACTGCATTGTAACATAACTTAGAGATAGAGGTCTAATGCAGAAGATTACTGGCCCCAAGTTAGTCTTGCTGGCAACAGGAGTGAAAACCCCCTCAGCCAATACGGGAGCCTGACGTTGTGAGAAGGACCAAGAAGCGGGGGTTAACTGTCAGCAGGGGGATACCTTATAATAGGGTGAGACCTGTAGGAGTTCAGGGTCTGTTCTGCCTGAGTCTGCTGGCGTCAGTAGCAAGCAGAGGAGAGCAGAATCGTCTCATTGCCCTGGCTAAGGGATGAGGGGCGGCAGATTTTATGGAAAGGAAGGAAGCCAGGCTTGATAGAGAGAGGACTTGTCTATACATAGTAGATGAGAAGTTCACAGCAAAAGAAGCAGGTAAGTCCTGGGAGCAGAGTTCACCTCAGCGTGACGGTAGGTGAGCCCAGGTGAAGAGAGGAGGCCATTGTTGCGGCAGCGTGAGGAGTAGCCCCCCCTGTGCTGTGTGGGTAAGCCACTGAAGACAGGGCAGGGATAGCGGTGACGGATGAGCTAGGAGAGAGCTCCCTAGGAACTGCGGTGTGCGTGCTACTGAAGCTGGCTGGGTCCACTGGAGTGAACGGTTGGAAGTGGATGGAAGTGGCCGTAGCTGGCCAGGAAGTGAAAGGAGAAGTAAAGCTACGTTCTGCCGGTGAAAACGTAGTTGTGTGTCTTCAATTATAAGCCGGTAACTTCCAATACCCAGGTCCCCCCACCCCCCCACCCACATTCACCCCCCCCCCCCCCCCCCACCCCCCCCACCCACCCACCCCCCCCCCCACCCCCCCCCCCACCCCCCTTTTCCCCCCCACCCACCCCCCCCCCCACATCTCCTCTCCCCGCAATAGAAAGAACCAGCAAGCAGGGGCTACCATTGAGCTCCCGCATCTTTACACTGGCACGTTATGGCTGGCACTATTATGCCTTGCACTGTTTGTTTGGCACTGATATGGCTGGCACTGTATGGCTGGCAATGGTTTGGTCGGCATTGTATGGCTGGCACTGTTATGGTAGGCATTGCTATGGTGGGCATTGTATTGCTCGCAGTGTTATGGTGGGCATTGTATGGCTGACACTTTTACAGTCGGTACTGTATGGCTGGCGTTGTGAGGTTGATCACTGTATGGCTTGCACTGTTGTGGTAGGTACTGTATGGCTGGCGTTGTGAGGGTAATCATTGTATGGCTTGCACTGTTGTGGTAGGTACTGTATGGCTGGCACAGTTATGAAGGGCACTGTATGTCTGGCATTACCATAGTGGGAACTATTATAGTAGGCACTGTATAGTTGGCACTGTTACGGTGGGCAGTGTATGGTTGGTAGTGTTATGGTGGGCTGTGTATAACTGGCACTATACGGCTGCATATTGCATTTTAAGCAACCTAAATCAGCAATCCAGTAAAAACTGTCTTTGTATTATATCTGGATTTCATCCTCAAAGGAACATTTTTTTCTGACCCAATCATGACAGATACACAAAATATACCATAAGGGCATGTCCCCACGGCAAGGGTTTCGGCCGGTTTTTTCAGCCTGAAAAACCAGCCGAAAATGAGCACAATTGTGCTCTATGGAAAACCCGTGCAGCAGTCCCCACTGCACGGGTTTTGCTGTCAGACGGTTTTGCCACCGGCGGTCCGGCGGCAAAACATTGTAGAAACACAATCTTCCGTCCGGTTTCCGGACGGAAGATGTACTTCTCAATGTGAAGAGGGAGGGCTTTTCTCCGCTCATCGCAGAGAAAAGCCGCTCCCCCTGCCGCCGTGGGGACGGGCGCAAAACAGGACAAATACCGGCCGGCAAACCGGTCGGTATTTGTCCTGTGCAGTGGGGATGCGCTCTAAAAATGTCTGATGGGTTCAAGACTGCAAAGAGGAGGAGACGAGTTGGAGATGAGGCTATAAGTGTGCAGTGTTCTCTCTAGTTATAGTTGTGAAACAGCAACTTATGTAACCCCAAAAACTATCATGTAGGTAGGCTCCTGGTATCCCCATTCTGAAGTACTGAATAGGAGACTTCCCAGTCTGTTCACTTGCAGTCTCTAAAGTGTTAAAGCGTTAAAGGGGTTGTCTCACTACAAGGATTGCTTTTTATGTTAAAGATGTTGCAAAACCAAGTCACTTTGTAATATATGTCCATTAACAGTGTCCTTCCTATTCCTAGATATCCCCTCTTGTATGGGCTGCATCAGCTCATCAGGTTGCTATAGCTACAGATCTGTTTGTCTCCCTGAGAGGCTGCCAGTGCTGGTCGCTGTGCTTCAGACTGGCTTCTACTGCAGCCTAGTAGAATCCAGTAAACACGCCCCTTAATTCAAAGTGAAACCAAGAAAACAGGACTGTGGTAACACGAATCAATGTAGTGAGACAACCCCTTTAAGACCTCTCAACCATTTTGACTATTAACATTTGAAGTGCCATAAAGGTCTCAGATAGGGAATAACCCTCTTAGGCTTAAAATGGCAGTGGAGAGAGGTACATGGCCTTCGGCCGAAAAAATTGTTGTGCTTTCCGACATTAGACACTTATTTGCGGGGGGTTGTTTATACTGAAAAGGGGGCCCTGG
>JAODAL010069242.1:0-16448 GCA_025379985.1 Phyllomedusa bahiana | reverse complement strand
GTACTGGAGGGGCACTTGTGTTTCTGCTCATTGTCAGCATTCAGTGAGGCCGATACATTTTCTGTGCAGTGTCTGATTGGTAATAAAGCTTGACATGGTGAATTATTCCAATCAATGGGATTTCTCACCCTCCCCCAGTATCAGCCGTGTGTCAGGTCCTCACTGTCTGGGAAAATGGCTTCATATTGCTATTCTCACCTGATGCATCAAGTCCTTCATCAGTTATAACATAAAGGAGTTTTCCCAACATGGACATTTCTGATGTATCCACAGCGTCTGCCATAAATGTCTGATAGATGAGGGTCTCACCTCTGGAGAACAGACCCGACCCTCATGGAGATGGGGCCACTGCATCCAGGTGTGGAATGTACAGAGAGGAGACCACACATGTGCAGGGGTCTCTCCATTCACTTCTAAAGGAGTAACAGACACAGCCGAGTGTGGCCCCCAGAGGTGGGGCCCGCATCTATCAGACATTATAGACTATCCTATAGAATATATGTATAGAATATCCTGTGGATGTATTGGGAACACCCTGTATCCATGTGGTGACGGCTCTGAGAAGCTGCTTCTCCTCTGCCCCCAGAGGTTCTGTATGTCACACATGATGTGGCCCCTGTATGATTTGGGCCCTTCCTCTCTCTATAAAAACGTCTGCAGTATTAGAACCTTCCAGTTCATCCAGTTTTCTCCTATTCTCATACACAGCGTTCCTTCTTAATGACCCACCAAGGATGGACATGGATAGGAATGAGATCAGCAGAAGAATATTAGACCTCACCTTGGAGATCCTCCACCTGGTGACCGGAGAGGTAAACTTCTCTATATTTCTATCATCTTTATTATCTAACAAGTTAGTGATAGAAGAGAAAATCCATAATAGGAGGAATCCAGCATCCTGTGTAAGAGCTTCAGGAGCTTCCAAATCAGGAACTGAACAGCAGAAAACCTGAAGATCAGCTCCAATTATGGTCAGTTATGTATCATGGGAACCAATGCAGCCATAGTAATGTTATAGGAGCTATGAGAATGGTGAGTCGTCCGTTATACCGAGGAGGAGAGAGCCCAGAGGAGCCAAGGGAATCAGATGGTTGGGTTCATCCTAGAGGCTTAGATTTTTCCCACTATTTGGACAGTTACATAGAAACCTAGAAGATGTCGGCTATAGGTGACCCCATCATCCATCTAGTTGTCTTTATATGATCACATTATTAATATTAGAATAGATATATGTTTATCCCAGGCAGGTTTACAGTCAAAACACAGCTTACCATTCCTAGTACAAAAGTGCAGTCTATGGTTAATCCATGTTGGGCGCCCGGGTCCAGTCCTGATACAAGGACACGGGTAAGTCATCCCAGGTGCAATTTCAGAAGCGATCCAGCAGGCCAGACAATCAGAATGGATGTAGGTATAGATTAGAAAACAAACATTTATTTCAGAAGATTAGAATCTCACACTAAGCAAGTGTGGATACAGGCTGGACCGCATCTAGAATTGCTCCAGGTTTACAGTCACTTGATTTTCCAACCATAATTGTAAAGGTTTCCATCATGTCGCTCCTTTCCCGGCTTTTCTCAAGATAATACAGTTAGAACAGACAACAGAATGGGGGAAGGTTGTTGCCTCAGTTACGACTTCAGATGGGATTGGGTTGCCAAATTGGAGATGAAATAGTGGTCAAGTGGCTCAGAGAATCAGACAGACAGACACATGGGGTGCATCTATCTATGTAATGACTCCACTTTATTATCAGCACCTTCCACCTTATATAGATTACATATAAAATAATTGTTATTATCCATGGATATAGTCTTACCAGGCAATTGCCTTGCAGCAAAACCTCAGCTGCTAACAGTTTCCTGGCAGATTGTCAGGTCATGTACACAGGACTTTTAGCCCCCAAGCATAGGAGAGCATCGACTTCAGAGATAAACTGTTCGTACAAGATATACTGTGAATGTTATATCAAGTAATAAACCAGACTTGCCGACCATAAGCATTTCTCCTACAAGGGCTTCAGCTTTACACTTCTCTGCAATAGGAAGTTATCATGGAGAAATCACAGCTCAGAAGTCCACACGTGGCCCGGACATCTCTCACTGCCTGAATAATATCAGTTCTAGGCACTAGATTTCTGGAGATCGGTCACTGATCCAGGGATTTCTTTCCATACACAGGATTACACAGTAGTGAAGAAGACGTCAGGGGACTGTGTGGTCCCCAGTAGCTGTCCCTGTGTGTCAGGAGGATGGAGCCGGGGCCCCATCATAGAGCCTCCCCCGCACTCACTGATACATGAGAGGGACAATAAGCAGAAGATCCTAGAACTCACCAACAAGATGACGGAGCTGCTGACTGGAGAGGTGACGCTGCTGCTGGGAATGCTGGGACATTATACAGTAACACCACTGGAGGGGTCTGGGTGATGACTGTATCATTTTGTGTGTCAGGTTCCTATAAGGTGTCAGGATGTCGCTGTCTATTTCTCCATGGAGGAGTGGGAGTATTTAGAAGGACACAAGGATCTGTACAAGGAGATCAAGATGGAGGATCTGGAGAATCACCGGCCTCTTATGTCACAAGGTAAGGAGATAGAGCTGGGTTATCTCGCCTATTACTTTGGGTGCAGGATGGCACTGGCGGCCATGTTGGAGATTTTAAAGGGAGGGTGTCATCAGAAATAATCTATTATTTATATTGTGTTTTTATATCAAGCAGATTTATTAAGAATTTTTGGTGATGAGTTTTTATTCTTTATTTTCTCATATCACAATCTATATTCTGATAAATCCTAGACTTCTTTTTCTGTAGAGAAGAGTCTCCTCATTATCATCACAGATGGATTACAATGAAAGGTGACACCAATGTGTAGACAACACGGCTTATCACCATTCACACTAGGAGATGGTCACGGTTCCTCCTCCCACACAATGACTTCTTCCCAGGTCACAGAGCCTCAAACATTATTCCATAGAAGTCAGTAGTATAATGTTGTATCGTGTTAGCCACAGAAAGTAGTATAAGAGTGAAGAAAACAGGTATAACATGTCTGAAGAAGAGAGCTAGAACTCTCAAAAGTTTACTCAGCTGCCAAAATGTATCGCCTGATTTCTTAACTCTTCCATAGAAGTCAATGAGTCAGCTCCTGTGCACAGGCTCCTATGTCCATGTAGCTGCAGCAAAGCATATCTCTGGTAAAAGCAGCTTAGATACAATGATGGTTATGTAACCACAATACCTAGACACGCCCTGCATGATAAAGACCTTTTGCTGTTATCCTCATTCCGTCTTACACTTTCCACCTACTGTGTCCATTGCTGTTCAAAAAGAATAGGCTCACCCTCTGTCTGCTTTAGGTTATGCAGTAACCTGGACTTGCAGCACTCCGAGCTAGTGTCTCGGATCACCCATTGGCCTCTGAAACAAATATACTTGCAAGAAATGTTCCACGATCCAGTGCTCACAGTAAAAATATTCCTTTATTTATCCAAATCCAATTACAGGAGAATAAAAATGGTATAAAAATGCTACAATGCTTACATGTTTCGAACCTATGTGAGTAGTTAGTTAATAGGAAGTGTCCCTTTTTATGTATCGAAGTGATGCGCTTTTGGTTTTGAGGGGCCAAATGTGTCAGCAGAGGGCAGGCCAAGGTTTTCTTTTAAAATTTTTAAATTTTATCGAGTTCAAGGTTCATATTAATGAAGCTGAGATCAGCCTTCTATTGAAAAACAGAAGTAAAGGTTGTATTTTAGTTATATAGAGTAGAATAGGTTTAGAATTGCAGTTGTTGGTATGTGTGGGTGATAATTATACACTCTATTATTAATTGATGATCCTAAGGTTTCAAATGGTACAATACTTGTTTTGCCTTAAAAAGTGCAGTGGCAGATTTACAGAATAAGCCGTGTGCAAAACATCCATATGTGAATGTTATTAATGTCTACTTTGTGGTTTACAACAAAAAAATTAAAATAAACTTAAAACGTTTTAAATTTTTTGTTAATATTAACAGAAAATTGCACATGGAAGTCTGGAGAACTCTCAATGTTACGTCTTAATGATAAAGTAGAAGATGGAGAGATCATGCAGCACTCTTCAGGAGAAAACCTAATTACTATTAATGTACATCCAGGACTTCAGAGGACAGATCAACCTTCTTATGCTGCTAATCATGAAGAACCTTCTGCACACCAATCACAGACTGTTACCCGATGTACAGGCCAGAAAGCGGGTAAAAGGATTCATTGTGGTGAACAGTTTACAAAAAGATCAGATCTTTGTACACAGAGAATTCACACAGAGAGGAAACATTCCTGTATAGAATGTGGGAAAAGCTTTAAACATAAATCAAAACTTGTTACACATGAGCGGTGTCACACAACAGGAGATAAATCATATTCATGTGCAGAATGTGGGAAAAGCTTCACAAATAAATCAAATCTTATTCGACATGAGAGAACTCACACAGGAGAAAAGCCATATTCATGTTCAGAATGTGGGAAATGCTTTACAAGTAAAAATTATCTTATTATACATGAGAGAACTCATACAGGAGAGAAGCCATATTCATGTCCAGAATGTGGGAAAAGCTGTATGAGTAAATCAGCACTTGATATACATCAGCGACTTCACACAGGAGAAAAACCGTATTCTTGCTTAGAATGCAGGAAATGTTTCATAGCACAGTCAAGTCTTGTGGAACACAGAAAAATTCACACAGGAGAGAAGCCATATTCATGTTCAGAATGTGGGAAAGGTTTTAAGAGTAAATCACATCTTGTTACACATGTGAGAATTCACACAGGAGAGAAACCATATTCATGTTCAGAATGTGGAAAAAGCTTTAAACGTAAACCACATCTTGTTCGACATGAAAGAATTCACTCAGGAGAGAAGCCATATTTATGTTCAAAATGTGGAAAATCTTTTATTGAAAAATTAGGTCTTACTGAACATGAGATAATTCACACAGGAGAGAAGCCGTTTTCCTGCTCAGAATGTGGGAAAAGCTACAATAGGAAATTTCAACTTGTTATACATGAGAGAACTCACACAGGAGAGAAGCCATTTTCTTGCTCAGAATGTGGGAAAAGCTACAATAGGAAATTTAAACTTGTTATACATGAGAGAACTCACACAGGAGAGAAGCCATTTTCTTGCTCAGAATGTGGGAAAAGCTTTGGTAGTAAATCAAATCTTGTTATACATGAGAGAACTCACACAGGAGAGAAGCTGTTTTCTTGCTCAGAATGTGGGAAAAGCTTTGTTAGTAAATCACAACTTGTTGTACATGAGAGAACTCACACAGGAGAGAAGCCGTTTTCATGTTCAAAATGTGGGAAATCTTTTGCTCAAAAATCAAAACTTGTTACACATGAGAGAACTCATACAGGGGAGAATCTGTTCTGATGTCTGTTAATCCCTTCCTGACAGCTAGTCATCGTTTTTTGGTTCTTCATTTTATTCCACCTCACCTTCCAAGAGCCATAGTTTTTTTTATTTTTCCCATCTACATGGACATAATTATTTGATCCCTTGCCGATTGTGTAAGTTTTCCCACTGACAAAGACATGAACAGTCTATAATTTTTAGCATAGGTTAATTTTAACATTTGAGAGAGAAAATATTCAAAATAAAATCCTGAAAATCACAATGTATAAATTATATAAATTTATTTGCATTTTGCAGTGAGAAATAAGTATTTGATCCCACTGGCAAACAAGACTTAATACTTGGTGGCAAAACCCTTATTGGCAATGACAGCAGTCAGACTTTTCTGTAGTTGATGATGAGGTTTGTGCACAGGTCAGGAGGTATTTTAGTCCACTCTTCTTTGCAGATCATCAATAAATCATTAAGATTTTGAGGCTGTCGCTAGGCAAATCAGAGCTTCAAGGTCTGGAGACTGGCTAGGCTACTTCATGACCTTAATGTGCTTCTTTTTGAGCCACTCCTTTGTTGCCTTGGCTGTATGTTTTGGGTCATTGTCTTGTAAGAAGACTCAGCCATGACCCATTTTTAATGTCCTGGTGGAGGGAAAGAGGTTGTCACTCTGGATTTTACGGTACATGGCTCCATTTATTCTCCCATTGATGCGGTGAAGTAGTGCTGTGCCCTTAGCAGAGAAACACCCACAAAACATTATGTTTCCACCTCTCTGCTTGACATTGAGGACGGCGTTCTTTGGGTCATAGCCAGCATTTTATTTCCTCCAAACATGGCGTGAAATTTAGCATGGTGCCCCAGATCGATGTCGATTGACAGTCATTTTGTATTTCTTCCATTTTCTTACTATTGCACCAACAGTTGTCTCCTTCTCACCCAGGTAACAATGCAGGTAACAAGTTGATTAGGAGCGTCTAACTGGTCTGTAGGAGGCAGAACTCTTACTGGTTGGTAGGGGCTCAAATACTTATTTCTTACTGCAAAATGCAAATAAATGTATATAATTTATACAATGTGATTTTCTGGATTTTATTTTTGATATTCTATCTTCCAATATTAAAATGAACCTACCCTTAAAATTATAGACTATTCATGTCTTTGTCATTGGGAAAACTTACACAATCAGCAAGGGGTCAAATAATTATTTTCTTCACTGTATGAGGGCTTGCTTTATGTGGGACAAGATGTACATTTTAATGGTGCCATTGACTATACCATAGAATGTACTGGGAAACCCACCCAAAAACTCTAAAAGGGTAAAATGTGAAGAAAATGTACTTGCACTATTGTTTCAGGGGTTTTGTGTTTATGACATTCATTTTTCAATATATATGACTTGTATTCTGCAGTTCGGTACAATTCTGTTGATATCAAACATGCAAAATTTTTCTTATGTTTTAGTACTTTTGATAAAATAAAAACATTTTCTATTTCGTAAATGTGCGCTGCAACACCATTTCCTGCAGCCAATAATGTGTGTTTTTTTGTTTTTTTTTTTGTTTTTTTATAGTAAGGGCTCATTTTTTTGTAGTCTGAAGTGAAATTTTTATTGATAGCAAAGCAAAAGTGTTTGAACCGTGGTAAAAAAAATGTAATCAAACTTTAATAAATTTTCTTTAAAAAAACAGTCATCATCTGACTTAACACCATACAACATAGTCCGTCAGATAGAGAAATGACAAGAAAAATGGCAAGATACTCAGTTTTTGTTGCGACCGCCCGTGCCGTTCCCTGCAGTAAGTCCATGTATAGGCTCCCGGCGTGGTGAGCAGGAGACGCCGGCCTCAGAGCGAAGACTGACGCACAAGCAATTGCGACGTTTCGGAGAGACTCCTCCCCTTCCTCAAGCATGAAGCGTCACAGAGTATCTCCTCCTTTAAAAAGGTGAGTGAGAACATTAACCCTAACAACACTGACCTAGAATTATAAAAACACTCGAAGATTAAAACACTCATTCAATCCCCTAGGGGTGAGTGATTCCAGGGTGGAAATCCAATATGCTTCTTTTTTGAGCAACTGCTTAATAGCTAGTGATTTTTCGCTAGCCCAGATCTGTTCCAGCACACACCACCGGAGCTCAGATAGATCGTGACGAGCTTCCGCAAAGTGCCTAGCTACAGACGTTTCCCCATATGAGTTTTTATGTTCTATCTCATCAATGGGATTTTAAAAAAGGGCGCCCTGTCTCTTAGCCAACCTATTTTAAAGAAAATTTATTAAAGTTTGATTAAATTTTTTACCACGGTTCAAACACTTTTGCTTTGCTATACATGAAAGCAGGGAAGGAGAACCTGCATTACGAACCCTGGCGGCAGATCTCAGTATAAATTTTAGCTAAAGATACGGGCATATTTTCTATTGTACATGTTGATATTTCTCCAAGCCCATTGTGTATATTAGCACGTTGGCCATAATCTCCTATGAGGAGATTGCCGGTAGTACCAGTGCCAGAGCAGACATTTTCTGTTTCTCTGAAACAGACAGAGTAAAAATCCTGCAGCAAGCTGAACTAGCAGGGTGGGCGTGGAGCCAGGATAAGAAGGATACTTCTATTAATTATCCTCGCAAGCTGGAGCAACTCAAGAAAAGGGAGCTTAGCCTCACGTCACACGCTACAGCCCTTACAGAGTACGTTAAAGCTGCCCGTATCCCTCGTGGTTTACGAAGTAATCTTCAACCGATATTATTACCCGATGATCTTAAATAGAAGGAAACTTGGTTTGCAATCGGCAACCGGTATTCCATGGACTTAATGATTCTTTCTATCCAACATCTGCAAACCACCATACAACAGATACAAAATGACATCCAAACAGTGGAAGCTGAATACAAACTTAACATTACGATGGAGGAATTTGATCGTGCTAATGCAGAACTTAAAGCTAGTATGGATAAATTAAAGCAAACCTTGTTGAATAACAAACTAAAAAAGTTTGAACGGGATACAAAGGACTACGCGTTGAACCGTGTTTACACTTGGGCGGATGAGAGGCGATTTCAACGTCGACGGTTCAATTATCAAAAGAGAATGGGTTCTAAATCTCAGTCTTCAGGCTCGGAGGATTCGGGGTCTAGAGATGAAGGTGCCACTGGCAGTCGCCAGGATGCAACATACCAAGGAAGGGATTTTTTAGGAAAAAGACAGACAGAACAAGAAATGAACGCTCCGCCACGAATAGGGGAGATTGGAGAAAAAAGAACTGTGAGAGCTCGCAAGAAAATCAACCTTCACTAGCCCTTAATATTTCATCTAAGGAATTGTCTATACCCCAACGTAATGTCATTGACAAAGGTTTACATTTTGCGCCCAATCAAGATATTAGATTGTTCGACTTCACGGTCGATTTCTACAAATTCTGTCGGAATATAAGATGTAAAATGTTTTTCCAGGCTAGTGATAAGTCTAATCCCACTGGCTTAGCTAATAATAAAAAAAATTCTAAAAAATTGAAGAAAAATACGCAATTTGACCCTGAGGTAAAATCTGCCTCTCTTGAGGTTTTTCAACAGCTGGTCACCAAGGAGGTTACTGATAAGTGGAATTCGGTCTCCAAGCGTATGCATAAGAATTTGACAAAAAAAGAACAGGTAGCTATTAAAGAACTTAGGGAGGACCCCTCAATTATCAAAAAAGCGGATAAAGGGGGGGCCTCCGTGATTATGGATATTCAGCCATATTTACAGGAGGCCCACTCCCAATTGCAGGACAAACAGGTCTATATGCCCCTTAACACTGACCCGACCACTAGTCTGTCTAATGACATCCATACCATGTTGCAGGAGGCTGTCGACGGGGGTATTATTTCTGTGAATGAAAAGCAGATTCTTACCAAAAATAATCCACGGGTGCCTATTCTGTATATGGTACCCAAGGTGCATAAATCAGTAGAGAAACCTCCCGGACGACCTATCGTGTCGGGTATTGATTCTCTACTAGAACCCCTTGCTGCATACGTCGATTCCTACCTGCAACCAATGGTTAAACGCGAGTCCTCAGTCTTACAAGACACTGCGCAGTTTTTGAAAGCCATTAACAAACTAGACTGTTCTAGAGTTACTTGGCTCTGCACTCTTGACACAAGTCTCTTTTTACAAATATACCATTTGAAGAGGGCATAAATGCAGCCAGGGAAGCACTTTGTTTGGATCACACGTTGACTAATGATAAAATAGCATTTTTAATGCGACTTTTGGACACCGTGCTAACTAGGAATTATTTCCGGTTTGGGGACCAGCTGTACTTGCAGCTGCAGGGAACCTCGATGGGGTCCCCTGTGGCTCCAAGTTATGCTAACCTGTACATGTTATACTTTGAAAAACAGTTTGTGTATCCTGTTTCAGCTTTTTGTCACGTTGTGGCGTGGTTTCGTTACGTCGACGACGTCTTCCTGCTGTGGTTGGGGTCCGAGGCACAGCTGGACGACTTCGTTGAGGACCTTAACCACGTGCACCCCTTGATTCAGTTCACTCCTACCAAGCATACGTCTACACTAACTTATCTGGACGTTTGCATCAAAAAAGAGGGTTCATGTTTGAATACCTCTTTGTATTCTAAAGAAATTGACCGCAATAATATCTTGCATCGCCAAAGCCAACATGCCCCCCAGATTTTTAGGGGCATTGCTCGTTCTCAGAGCTCGGCGAATTTGTTCAAACGAGTCTGATTATATTGTTGCTATGGAAGGGTTGGTCAGAAAATTTGGTGACAGAGGCTATAATATCGAGGAACTGTCCAAAATAGGTCTAGAAATCCTGGCTATACCGCGAGAAACATTGTTGCAGACACAGGGGGGCACTAAGAAAAAATCTGATACTCAATGTAACTACATATCAGTATATGACAGACACTCTGGCCTAATTAAGCAAGCTATTACTAAATATTGGAAGATTTTGAGTAGTGATAGTAAATATGGCCACTTATTCAAAGATCTCCCCCGTTGGATTTACCGTAAGGGTAGGACCCTTGGCCAACAACTAATTTCCTCTGATCTAAAAAAAACCTAAATATCAGAGTAAACAGACGCTTCTCAGCAGCACTAGGTATGGCACGTTCGCGTGTTTGAATTGCCAGAACTGTGCTTGCATAATCAAAGGGGAGAATATACAGCATCCCACACAAGGGTATACAATTAAAATCCAAGGTTTCCATACGTGTAACAGCAACAATGTGGTATACATGTTGAAATGTCCCTGTGGGCTGATCTATGTGGGCCAGACCACGAGAGCCGCTAAGATCAGGATTAATGAACACAAGGCAGCGATTAGGTTGGCTAAGAGACAGGGCGCCCTTTTTGAAAATCCCATTGATGAGATAGAACATAAAAAATCATATGGGGAAACGTCTGTAGCTAGGCACTTTTCGGAAGCTCGTCACGATATATATGAGCTCCGGTGGTGTGTGCTGGAAAAGATCTGGGCTAGCGAAAAATCATTAGCTATTAAGCAGTTGCTCAAAAAAGAAGCATATTGGATTTCCACCCTGGAATCACTCACCCCTAGGGGATTGAATGAGTGTTTTAATCTTCGAGTGTTTTTATAATTCTAGGTCAGTGTTGTTAGGGTTAATGTTCTCACTCACCTTTTTAAAGGAGGAGATACTCTGTGACGCTTCATGCTTGAGGAAGGGGAGGAGTCTCCCCGAAACGTCGCACTTGCCTGTGTGTCAGTCTTCGCTCTGAGGCCGGCGTCTCCTGCTCACCACGCTGGGAGCCTATTCATGGATTTACTGCAGTGAACGGCACGGGCGGCCGCAACAAAAACTGAGTATCTTGCCATTTTTCTTGTCATTTCTCCATCTGACGGACTATGTTGTATGGTGTTAAGTCAGATGATGACTTTTTTTTAAAGAAAATTTATTAAAGTTTGATTACATTTTTTACCATGGTTCAAACACTTTTGCTTTGCTATACATGAAAGCAGGGAAGGAGAACCTGCATTACGAACCCTGGCGGCAGATCTCAGTATAAATTTTAGCTAAAGATACGGGCATATTTTCTATTGTAAATTTTTATTGATGCCATTTTGGGATACATGTGACTTTTTAATCACTTTTTATTCCGATTTTGTGAGCCTGACCAGAAAACCACAGCTTTGGTACTTTGCTTGTACACTATTCTCCATTATATAAATAATGAAGAAGGGTGTACCAAGATGGCGGTTCTTTTACTTGCTGCCTTAGCCAGGAAGTAATAGAAGTGCTAACACAACAGCTATGGAAGTAACTGATGAGGGAGACCAGAAGAAGGAATGGTGCGCAGCACTGTTTCTTATTCATTTATATGCCACATAGTCTAAATGGTTAGTTAGCAGGGATCAGAGCTTGCTCCAAATCTTGCTGTTAGCAGTGGGTATCAGCTGTAATAATCAACTAGCACCCGACACCCATGGAGTGGACTATGAAGTTTCTTGGTGAGAATGCATCTAGCAGCCAAGCTACTCTTCATATTGTATAGAATGCTTCAATAAAGAAAAATAAGAATTTTGGGCCACATGTATGAAAACTGTTTAGGTCTAAAACTCACTTTTTTGCCCATAGGTTACAATGGACTCAAAAGTGAGTTTTAGACCTAAACAGTTTTCATACATTCTTGGCCATTGCTAAATATAAATCTAATTTTTTAACAAGTTTATTAATTTATTTTTAGCCAGAGGTCATAGATTAATTCTTCATTGTGCCCACTGATGTTTGAGGAAACTGAGATTCTTAAATCACAGCATAAACATGAATCCCTTTAAAATATAACTTTTATTAAAGACAATAAAGAAAAAACGTAACTCCTCCTAGTGTGCCCTAAAAAGTAGTACACTACCTAAAGTATGGCTATCGCCCTGAGAAGGGTGGCCCTGCACTGGAACTTGCAGCTCAACTGTAGAAATCCCTGGCGAGAGGATGCAACTCCAAACACCCAATATCAACCTGGTGGGCAAGCAAAAACCACAATATAACAATTGGTGAAAAAAATATATATATAATCCCCCAATGACCAAGAGGAAAATATCCTGCATGCCATCACAGAATATACACAGTACTTCAAATATATATTTCAAATGAAAACCATACTTTACCAAGAACTGGTAAAAGTAGGTGAAGTCACTCCAACGCATTTCCCCTACTGCATCTGAGGTTCATCAGGGAGAACGAAATAGCTTGAACTTCTACATTCACATATATAGCAGACATACCACAACTCTCATGTGGTATAGAAGATGAAACATTGTTAGGAAGTACTACTTATATTATAACATAGAGGTAGATTATAAAGCTGATGCGTTTGTCTGACAATATACTCGCGATACCACAATTAAATACTCCAACTACAGGTGGAACAATCACACCAAGTTCTAAGGTAAGATGCCATTCACTGATAGGTGTTTAGTCCCAAATAAATAATGATAATAGAGGTAACAGGGATGGAGGGGTCAGCCTGTCGGTGCTCAGACCACACGCCGTACACTGCTTCAAATTGGTCTGTATGACTGTCATCCCAGAAAGAAGCCTCTTCTAAAGATGATGCAAAAGAAAAACATTTCTACTATAATCATTTATTTGGGATCAAACACCTATCTGTGAATGGCATCTTGTCTTGGAATTTGGTTTGATTGTTACACCTATAGTTAATGTCTTTAATTGTGGTATTGTGAGTATATTGTTAGACAAACGCATCAGCTTTATATTGCACCTCTATATTATAATAGAAGTAGCACTTCCTAACAATGTTTCATCTTCTATCCCACATCTGAGTTGTGGTAAGTCGGTTATATAGGTGAATAATAGTGTTCAAGCCATTTCATTCTCCCTGATAAACCTCAGATGCAATAGGGAAATGTATCGGAGTGTCTTTCTTCACTTTACCTTTTATTTTTCCAGTTCTTGATGATGTATGGTTTGCATTTGAAATATATTTGAAGTACTGTGTATACTGTTGTTATGGCATTCAGGATATTTTCCTCTTGGTCATTGGGGATTATATATTTTTTAACCAATTTTTATTTTGTGGTGTTTGCCCACCCGGTTGACATAAGGTCTCTGGCATTGTATCTTCTCGTGAGGGATTTCTAGGGTTGGGCAGTAGGTTCAATGTTGGGGCCACCCTTTTCAATAGAAGTTATATATTAATAGGATTCACGTTTATGCTGTGATTTAATTTGAGATTTGTGGCCACTCCTATTTGTATCATTGGGTGATTATTGGGTGATTTTCCAATCCACTGTTACAAAATTGTTTTTTGTTGCAAACTATGGGATTATTCCTGCTCCCTGTTCCCATCTCTGTGGGCACCATCATCTTTTTGGTATTGTCCATAGTCATACTTATATAGTTATTTATACCAAGAGCAATGCCTTGTTCCATGATGGATGATACATGGGCGACCACTCATCCTGGAAACTAGATGTTGTTCTGCTACTGTGCTTATTAGGTAGTTTCTAGGCTATAAACAGATATCCTGAATCTCATCAGTCACAATCTAGTTGTAGATAAGCTTAGTGAGCCCAACAGTGAGAGAAAACAGGAGATTCCAAATAACAAGGGAGGAAGAGAAGACTATGTACATATAGTAACATTGATAAGCTGATTATATAGATTCATATGGAAAATAGTATGGCTTTTGCTAGGTATATAATAGTATCTCACAAAAATATAATTTTTGTATAGGGAAGACAGCAAAAAATCAATATAAGAGAAAATGTACTAGTAATTAGATCAGTTTTTCCATGCGGGCAGAAGCCCGAGGCAGCGGACGTACATACAGCTAAAGAGACCGCCGGCGCTCCAGGCCCACGGCAGCGGCCTGGAGCCCGGCGAGGTTCGGGGCCCCTGAATGCGCCCCTTAGTGACAGGCAGAGGTAGGCGCCCTAGGCAATCTCCTACCTCTGCCTACCCGTCGTCCCGGCCCTGGCTGCTGTATACTAATTGTGCAGCTGCTTCTCCGAGGAGGAGGGAAGGCCTGTTTATTACCAATGAGCTCTGCATATACGGATCAGTGTGGCAGGCGGCGTGATGAAGCTGTGTCATCATGCCTCTTGTGCTGCTGAGTCTCCTACGTTAAACAGAAGATTGTCCTGAGAGGATTTCATTGCTTCCCACTGCAAGACTGCACTCTAAGGAATTACTTGAGATGTCGGAAAAAACTGCAGCAGATAGTTCTATACAATTCATGCAGATTCTCCTTGAAGATGAGCCAAAAAGCTTGGACTTTATCAGAAACTGAGGGAATAAATCGATATTGTCTTAAAGTTCAAATGTGACTCGGAATTCTCTATTAATAAGGTGACCAGACTTTCCACTTTTCACAGGTTTGGCCACTGTGACCTGCGCCCCTATCAATGTCCCGATGGGGCGCTTTCAGCAGGACAGCTACAGTTGAAATCAATTACGGAGCAGTGAGCGAGCTCTTTCTGCTCCACTGAGTTCTCCTGAAGGCCGCAAGCAAATTTGTGGCCCTTCAGAGTATCCAGCACAGGCGGCTTGAGAGTGTCATCATAATAATGATGTCATGCCGCCTGTGGGGGAAGAAGATGGAGACCAGCAAGAGACTTGTCAGGGCAGCGAGGGAGAGAGGTGAGTACTGTTATTTTGGAGGACATATACCTGCCTATGGGAGACCTGTACCTGCCTATAATGTCTATGGGGCACTTATACCTGCCTATACTGCCTATGGGGGACCTATTCCTGTCTATGGGAGACCTATAACTGCCTATACTGCTCATGTGGGACCTATTCCTGTCTATGGGGGACCTATGCTTGCCTATACTGCCTATGGGGGACCTATTCCTGTCTATGGGAGACCTATGCCTGCCTACACTGCTCATGTGGGACCTATTCCTGCCTTCCCACTATAGATGTTAAACTTACTGGTCTATAATTACCTGGGCAAGACCTAGGGCCATTTCTGAGGATGGGAACCACATTTGACTTGTGCCAGTCTCCAGGCACTATATCAGTCACCAGAGAATCTCTAAATATCATGTACAGGGACACAGAGATAACCGAGCTGAGATCTTTAAGAACTCTTGGCTGTAAGCCATCTGGGCCTGGAGCCTTGTTCACATTAAGTTTATATAACTTGTCTTGGACCAGTTCTACACTCAGCCCATTTATTATATCAGTTGGTGTATTAACAATACTGGCACCACCTATGTCCGCACTGGGCCCGCTACGAACAGCTCTAGCACTGCCCCATCAGTACTGGCACCACCTATCTCCGTACTGGGCCTTCACCATCAGCTCTAGTACTGTACTCATTAGTACTGACACGACCTACATCCGCACTGCGCCTGCCCTCATCAGCTACATTCTCCTTGTTGGTATATACA
Organism: Phyllomedusa bahiana; assembly: GCA_025379985.1. Lineage (NCBI taxonomy): Eukaryota > Metazoa > Chordata > Amphibia > Anura > Hylidae > Phyllomedusa > Phyllomedusa bahiana. The sequence goes on along the minus strand of JAODAL010069242.1, from coordinate 683 downwards.
GAGCTGAAGAACCTATTTAGTAGTTCTGCCTTCTCCTGATCCCCAGTGACCGCTCCCCATTACTGGTATTTAAGGGTCCCACAGACTCTGACTGGCATTTATATGTTTAAGGAATTTCTTGGGGTTTGTCTTGCTGTCCTTGGCCACCTGTCTTTCATTTTGTATTTTAGTTGATTTGATCATTTTTTAAAAAGATTTATAAGATTTTCAGAAGCAGTGACCACGCCAACAAGTTCTGCTTTGTTAAAAATGACCAAATCCAACAGAGATCACTTCTAGTGGGATCTCCCACAAACTGGCCCAGAAAATTATCCTGTAACAGGTTGAGGAACTTCCTCCCCTGTGCAGTTGAAGCAGAACCTTGATCCCAGTCAATATCTGGGTAACTGAAGTCGATGAGCTGTACCCGCCTGTGCTGCCCGCTCCATTTGTTTATGCTATTGTGCCACACTATTTGTTTATTGTTAAATGACCCCATTGTACAGAGCACAAGGTGCTGGGTGAGCGGCATGAATTACATAGGGCGTTGTTCAGTGAGGGAAGGAGTAGTGGGTTTCCCTTTTCAGGACCAGCGCTGGCTTTGCAGGGGATGAACACAATGGTCCGGATTTATGAAATGAGCTGCACCAGTTTTCTGCGTGTTGTACGGCAAAAATAATTCTGTTGCCTAGCGTTTTAAAAAA
>JAODAL010069241.1:0-16448 GCA_025379985.1 Phyllomedusa bahiana | reverse complement strand
GTAGTTTTCACTTTTATTTTCCACAGCTCAGAGGGGAGTAAGCACAGAGCGCATGCAGCCAATAACAGCACAGAGGGCATGTTCCATCCAGGGAGTATGTCCCAACAGGCTGAACTAAATATCAGACAGTCAATCACAGCCAAAGGGGCATGGCCCAACCTCAGGCTGCTGATTTAGCTCTAGACACACACAGACTAGCTCATATCTGCTATACTAAATGATTTAGATAATGCAAAAGTGCTTATTGTTATTGCCACCATCATTACAGATATGATCTTTGTAGCGAGAAAGCCCCTTTAAGGAACACCAGGCCCGGACTGAGCATACACCATACCGGGCAGATGCCCGGCGGGCCGACCTGCTTGTGGGCCGCTTGTGCTGCTCAGTAATAACAGCGACCTCTTCCTGCATCAGGACTCTACTCGCAGCAGCCGGCAGGTCCTGAGCAGGGCTGTATAGTCTTACATCTTCCGTGCAGCCTAGCGTGTACGGCTCCACCTCCTGACCTGAGCAGTGTCTCCTCAGTGCCCGGCACTTCAAAGACTCTCACTCCCGGGCTCCTGCAGAAGCCAGTTCAGCTCCTGAGGATGACCCCTGACGGACCCCTGGTGAGTGAGCTGACCCCACAGGCAGCACTCTGCAGATCACAGAACAACAGGGGCTGACAAGGCCAGTAATGACCTATATGGATATCATGCTCTGATATTCAGTCTCCAGCATCTAGCTAGATTATTACTGGCCTGGATGAGTGATTTCAGCCCCTATTGCTACACCAGTAATATTACCTCTGTAGGGGCTGCTATGATTTCTGTAGGGAGTAATAATAAGCCCCTGTAGCAGTCATATCAGCCAATACAGGGGCAATAATAGTTCTGAAAATGAAACAGCAAAATCTATCAGGACTTAAAAAAAAAATGAATTAAAGGGACATTTCCATTTGCTCATTTATGGCTTATCCACAGGACCCACAGGATGTGCCATAAATGTCTGAAAGACGCAGGTCCAGGCTGGGTCAAGGGACATTTGGCTAGAGTGACTCTTAACATCAACAGGGTCACATTTTCATCAAAAATAAAATCAACTCAACATGTGGTTCTGCTGCCATCATGTGAGACTGTGCTTCAGCAGAGCGACCCCATCCCCACTGAGATGACTCCCCGATCTTGGCGTTGCTGCTTACACTCAGCCTATGAGACTTGCGGTAAATGGCTTCCCTGAATTTTGATGCTCTGGTCTGAATAATTTGCTTTCCTATGACCTGCGGTCTGAATTTACTAGTGGCCTTATAGAGGCTGAGGACGGCTACAGACATGAAGGGCCAAAGAAGTCTATATGTCTCCACAGCTCAGCTTTTCAGTAATTTTTTTTTTTTTCATTCTCTAAAACCGCTGAAAAAAGCCACTGAAAACAGATCTCATAGACTTTAATAGTAAAAACATTTTATTGTCTCCACAGAACGTTTTTGCTGCTGGTCGTTTTTTGGAATAAGGCAGAAAATTTACTATTGAAGTCTGTGTAAAGGGCTGCATGTTTTTTGGCACACTTTTTGGACGGTTCTGTTGTAAAACATCCCAGGTGTCTTAACAAGGTATATGGATTTTGCATACACTAAAAGCTGCCCAAAAACAGTCATAAAAATGTGCCAAAAAAGGCACCAAAAACTGAAAACCACCAAAAAAACTCATCAGAAACCCAGCTGCTTTGGACAAGAAGTTCAAAGCAATTTTTAGGATTTGGTTTTTGACGAGTTTTTTTTCCTATTCTGTGTAGAGCTAGCTTAAAAAGAAACATTACGGTTGTTCACAGATGTTATCATGGCAATAGGAAAAGATGCCACCTGTAAGTCACAGGATTTATAGAAGAGCTGTTGGCTGTGGGTTCACACTACGATAATAGCTACTTTGCAGAATCCAACGAGTTCCCTTTTTTCACAGTTCCCTGATTGATAAGTGCAACGTATCCATTATCGTAGTGTAAAAGTAAATTCTGGCACTACACATAAGATAACAATTCTGGAGCAGCTTTACTTACAACACTGTGATGTGATGTTCCTCTGTTATTCCTCCTGAAAATGTATGAGTAAGGCCTACATAGATTTTTTTTTCTTTGTGGTGAAAGTAATTGAAATTGAAGAAGTTGGACCATCTTCCTTTTTTAAACAAAATTACGTAGCTGAAGCCCCAAAAAAACCTCCAATTAACAATACCTCTGAAACGCTGCTTGTTTCAGCGCTGGATGTTACCACTCCTCTTGTAAAAGGATGTGTCCCTACAGTGTTTGATACTGTCAATGATGACTGGACTCTTCTCTTTCAAAAGGGGATCGGTAGCAGCCAGTTGTCAATGTATTTATACATTTCCAGGAGGAATAACAGAGGAATTGCAGTATGCAGCGTTCTATGAACAGATGCTCCAAAATGGTTATCTCATGAGTAATACACGGAGATGGAAATATCAGAGCAGGCGTCAGGTCTTTTTAATTGTTGCATATGCTACCTGTCACTGTGTTTAATCAGTGTTATATTTTTTTTTTTTAATAGTCTGCAGCACCAAAGTACTCTGCATGTGAGAACGGCATTGACCACCATGGGCGGTATTATTTTTTATTGAGCACTTGTGTAGAAATTTAATATGATTGCCCCCCGACGATAAATTGATGTTTTAATGTTCCACTTTTTTTTCCCCTTTTTTCTTTGAGGTGCTTTTTATAAAAGAAGTGAAAGGGGCGAGCCAAAAATAGTGAATTTTTCCCACAGACATATACCCGGCGCTTTTTCCCCTCTTACGGGGGGGGGGTGCCTTCTTGTATGTGGGTGGTGGGGTTCGAGTGCCAGGGCTGCTTTTTACTCCCAGTCCGGCCCTGAGGTACACAGTTGTTTTCTTTTTTGGCCAAACATGGATATGTTAATGAATTTGAGACACAAGAATGAATCAAGCAGATTTTTTTCATTGCATCAATGACATTGTGCCAAAAACAAATCCTGAATTTCATAATTTTTTTCTTTCTTCTTATTCTGTTCTGTTGCTGTGGTTTAGATCCATTTTGAATTTTTCTTACCATTTTGGTGTTTCTGCAATTGCAATGTAATGTGTGCCAAGAAAAAGACAATGCCAGAGCAAGAGATTTGAATGATTTGCAAGGCATTATATTGGTCTTCTCATTAATGCTGTGTGGATGACAAGCAAAAGCCTGAAAATGCTCTTTTTTATGCCACAATCTATCAAAGAGCGCATTTTTTTTTTGCATCGCATGCACTCTAGATGTTCTTGTTTGATAAAAAGGTCCATAAAAACTATCGTTCCCCTAAAACTGCTCGTTAATTTATGTGTGCATAAATAGATAATTCATCATCTTAACAAGCCACATATATCCTACACCTATAGCGATTAGTCATATATCTTTTTTATACTCGCACACAATGTATATAGTAAATGTCATTATACACTATTAGACCCTAAAACAGCAACCTAGAAAAACTGTAGTAGAGATGCTGAGACAACACTTTCTATATTGTTATAGTGTGAGCTTTATTTACCAGTTGTAAAAAGTGCATGTTGTTTGATGGAAGCAAATAAAACTATTTCTTTACCCGTTTCCACACAGTGCACAAATATTATATCAAACAGCTGTGGTGTAGCAGTTATATGTATTTTTTAAAAATTTTTCCTGAAATGTCACAACCAAAATACACTTTTAAAAAAAATTTTTGGGGAAGCCAAAAAAGGCTGTTTGATGTGTAAAAGATTTAACTCATAATTCTTCTGCAATTTTGGTGGTACTAAATAATGGTTGATAGCCAGCAATCATAGCTATAAAAATGGTGACATATTTAAACTAATTTATGAATAGAACTGCACCACTAATGTCAGAAAAATGGGGCATTGTTTTCATAACTGTATGCAGTGTGGCATATTTAGAAAAAAAAAGTGCCGACAAACTACAACAGGTTACACTTCATTAAAAAACAATATTTTTGCACTAGTCAATGAGGTATTCAGATGTGGCTATATTTTACAATCCATTTGATTTACATTAGGAAAATACTCCTATAAAGACAACAATCGGACCCAAAGTGTTAGTTGCCTCTGAAAATCTTACAGCAAAGTGTGGATTGTGCACATCGACTGTTTCCTGGTCGGTATTATACCCCTTCCTCTCCTAGCTTTATTTTACCTATTCTATGTATTTTGGTAGGATACATCTATTTATTGTTATTATTTACTTTTATATTTATAAATGAAATTTTGTGGTGTGATTCTACCTAAATAAATTTGTGGAATATGAAAATTATATGAATTTTATTTTTTTTGGTGTGTTCTACTAAAACAAAAATTTTTTTGAATAATGAAGCAATTATATGTAATTTATATGTAATTTTTTAAGTCTATTAATAGGATATTCCCTTTAGATCCTTCCCATCTCCTTTTTGTGATTTACTAGTGCATCTAAAAAAAAAATAGAATATCACTGAAAAGATAATTGATATCAATAATTTAAAGGGGTTGTCTCGCTACAAAGAATAGCTTTCAAATTGTAGGGAACACAAAATAAAGACATTTTCCAAATATATTGCTTTGTTCCTCCTTTTTTTCCCTAAGGAGATACAAGTGAATTTATACCTCCCTGGCTATTTCAGTTCCCTCAGTAACTGACCTGAAAACAATTTCCCCCTGTTTGTTTTTTCAATGAGATAACAGTGAGTAAGTCATCACACCAAGGTCACAGCAGTGTCCTGTGTCCCTTCAGCAGTAAAAAAGCTTGATTTATGTAAAATAAACAAAAACTGTAATTAGGGCTTTTTTTTTTGGGATCAGATAAGAAGTCCTTTAGTAGTTTGAGAAGCTAATCTGATCTAATTAGCATCTAAACTCACAGCAAGGCATGAGCTGTACAAGCAAGGAGTTATGCAAATGAGTCAGTCTGAAAAAAGGAAGTGACAGAGTATTTCATTCATGCATTCTCTGAAACTCGGGAAGGGAGAAAACTCCTTTAAGTCAAATAAGAAACCCATATTTGTATAACTTTTTCAGTTTTAATTGAAAGGTTTAATTTTTTTCATTTTGAGCCCTTTTTCAAAAAAATAGTGCCTGGAAAAACCCCTTTTAAATTTTTCAAAGATATTCTAATTTTTTGAGATGCACTAGTATGTATTCCAAATAATTTTAATAAATTAATTTGTATTTTTTTTATTGTTATTTTGTGTGAGTGGCCATCCTTGTAAGTTATTACACTCAAACTATTATTTCTAATGGTAAAAATTTCAACTTGCAAAGTTAGCTTTATTAGCCATCCATACTAGCCAAAAAGAGATTACTATAGGAGGTAATTTAGTCTTGTTTGTGCTTACATGGATACATTTTGGTATATTTTTCAATATTACATGTCCATCTGTGATTTCTGGAAACTAAACTATTTTTTTTATTATTTAAACACTTGCTTTTATGGTACATCTCTTTTCTTTTAGGCTAACTTACTGTAAGTACATTGTCTAACATGTGGCCAGTTGCAGCGTCAATAAATATTGTGATGGTGCCATCCATATAATCTTAATTTTTCGATAAAAAAAGGGTGACATATTTTAAATATTCAAAATAATCTAGGGAAAATTTTGTTTATTTTAGGGTTTTGGAATATGAAAAGGACCTAGATATAACTTTAAATTTTTTTTTTTGTGAATGGACCGGATGGTGTCATAAAAAATATGTTCCTGCTTGTAGGGTATGATAGATATGGCACATAAAATACTAGTATGAAATATGTACTCAAATAATTACTGGTATGAAATATGTGTTGCCATTTACCAATAAATGCCAGTTTGTAAAGGCAACACATATTATGACACATCTCATTGCAAATAAATAAACCCCGTCTTACGCATATATCAAAATAATAAAGGAAACTAAACATAAAATAGCAACATCAACTACTACAGATTAAATATAGCTTTAAAGGGTTAACGTATAAAGTGATCAACCTTTTTATAAATAATAATAAGAGCGTATTTGTAAAAAGAAAATTAGACATTACAAAGTAATTGACTTCTTCATTAAAAAAACGAGGGCTCTGCTTGCATAAGCTTAGAAAATAGGGATTACTAGATATCATATACTAGGGAGTCCCCCTGTATTTGTACTCATGAGTAGTGTTGAGCGATTACGTTGGCCATCAAAATCGGTCGATGGTCGATGTCGAACTCGCCCAAAATTTTTCGATGGTCGATGATTATGTTGAGCGATTTTATGACAAAGTTGAAACGGCAAGTTTTTATGGTATCGGATTTTTTAGATCATCCCGATAATTTAGGTTAAAATCTGTGCATCATCAATTTTAAAGGATTCCCCTTTTTTCGGCCCCTTCCTGAAATTTTGGGGGCCCCAAAAAATTTAGATTACAGAATAGGCGGGTGAGATGTGTGTGCGACGTCATGACGGGATGGGGTTGGTTGGATTGGTTTGGAAAAATCACTGCCCTTTCTTTTTTTACATGGGAACAGCGTTTCCCTGTTCAGCCCCCAGTTTTCCCCCAGCGTTTTTCGAGCGGGGGGGGACTTTCCGGCTCTGCTTGTGTCCAAAGTCAGAAAAATTTTATTTTTTATTTTTCACGGGAAAACCTCTATATTAGCTGTAAACCTTACAATTTAGTTAGATTAAGTTTGGAAAGTTTTTTATTAGTTAGTAGAAAAATTTTAAAAGGAGCATCTACTGTGTAAAGTTAAAGGGGGGTGAGGGGGGGGGGGGCCCCCGGGGCGAACCCGGGCAACCCTTATAAAGAATCCCGGATAAATTTCCCCAAAGACTTAGTGTAGACATTGCAATAGTTTATTATTAACAGTTTTCTATTGAAATATTTCCTGGATATTGGCACCCTAAAATTATAGGTTAAACATCTTTTCTAGTAACCTGCAGGTCTCTTTGTTAGATGAAAAAACTCCATTTTATTACAGTAACTTTTCAGATGGGTGTTTTTTTTTTCAATTTTGCCCTTTCCCATTTTTTGTTGTTATATCCCCCTTGCCATTTTAAATTTGAATTCAGAAAATTTTTATAGTCACCACAGGTAAATTAAAAGGGTGAAAAAATTTTCTTGTATTTTTTAAAAAGGGAATGGGGACAAGCTCTATAAAGAATACGGGATAAAGTTCACCAAAAATTAGTGAAAGGACATTGAAAAATAGCATTTTTTTTAAACAGTTTTTTTATTGAAATTTTTCCGGGGGATTTTGGGGGCAGCCTGAACTTATGGGGAATTCCCAAAACCTTTTTTTAGTAACTGCGGCTCTTTGTTGGGTTTGCAAAACTCCTTTTATTATGAAAAAATACATTTCAGATAGGGGGAAATTTTTAAATTTTGCCCTTTCCACTTTGTTGATATATCCACCTTGTATTTAAATTAGAACCCAAGCAAGTAGAAGGGTTTTTTTTGGGGGAAAAAAATTTCCTTTTATTATCCAAAATACATTACAGATACGTGTTTTTTTACTTTGGTGAAACTCAGCTTTTTTCTTTTGAGGCCCCATTTGCATTTAAAATGTAAATACTGCAATTTTTTAGTCCCCCAAAGGTGGAATTGATGGGTGCCAAAAAATCCCTTTTATTTCCGATTACATTATGAAAGGGTTTTTTTTTTCCCCCTTTTGCCCAGCCATTTTTGTTGTTTGGACCCACCTTGCAGTTTTTTGAACCCGAAAATTGTGTTGTTCCCAAAAGGGGTTAAATTTAAAAAGGTCCCAAAAAAATCCTTTTTATACCCGGGAAATACTTTACGATACGTGTTTTTTGACTTTTGCCAGGGGAGATTTGTTGATAGAGCCACCCTTGCATTTAAAATTTAAAACCCCAGAAATTTTTGTAGTTACCACAGGGAATTGATGGGTCCCCAAAAAAACCTTTTTTTATCCAAAAAACATTAAAGATAGTGTTTTTTGCACTTTTCCCCAGCCCGATTTGTTGATGGGAGCCACCTTGCAGTTAAATTTGAATCCCCCAATTTGGTTGTAGTTACCACGGTTTAAATTGTTGGGTGCCAAAAAAATCCCTTTTATTACCCGAATACTTTTACAGATACGTGTTTTTTGACTTTTTGGTGCCTACAGCTTTGTTCTTTGAGGAACCCCCTTGCATTAAAAAGTAAATTACTGAATTTTTTTAGTCCCCAAGGGGGAATTTGATGGGGTCCCAAAAAAATCCCTTTTATTACCCGGAATACATTAAAAGATACGTGTTTTTTCCCATTTTCCCCAGTAAATTTTTTGTTGATAGAGCCCCCTTGCGGGTTAAATTTGAACCCAAGAAATTGGGTGTAGTTAAAACAGGTGAATTGATGGGGTCCCCAAAAATCCCTTTTTAAATTATCCGAAATACATTACAGATACGTTTTTTTGATTTTGGGGTGCATTCCAGCTTTGTTCATTGAGGCCCCTTTGCACTTAAATGTGAATATGCAATTTTTTGGGTCACCACGAGGGAATTGATGGGGTCCCAAAAAAAATCCCTTTTATTATCCAAATTCATTACAGATAGGTTTTTTGCATTTTTGCCCTAGTCCAGTTTTGTTGATAGAGCCACCTTGCGGGTTAAATTTAAATTCCAGAAAATTGTGTGGTTCCCACAGGTAAAATTGTTTAGGTGCCAAAAAAAAAAAACCTTTTAATTATCCAAAATACATTTCAGATACGTGTTTTTTTAAATTTGGCGCAGGGGCCGCTTTGTTGACTTGATAGATCTACTTTGAAAGTTAAAATTTAAAATACACCCAATTTTTTTTGTTTTAGGGATTTGAGAATAGTGTGATTTGTCGTCTTTTAAAAAAGGACTTTCAAAAAAACTTTTTCCATCCCTTTCTAAAATTTTTGTATTTTTCTAAAACATGGAGCGAAATTCAGGTGGTAAGAAAGGGAAAGAGGGGGGGTAGGACATGGAGGTAGAGGTCCGGGGAGAAGGTGCTCCTTCCAGTGCTGGGGGACAAACGCATGCCAGCGGGATCATCAGTTGCGGGAAACCTTTCAGGCCTTTTCATCGTGGGTCAGGGCCCTGTGAATCTCAGTAACAAAAACGCATCCCCAATCTGTCCTTCAGGGGTTAAATTTGAAACCCTGCATTCCAGTTTTTCCCCTTTTCCTTCCTTCCTCCCAGTCCCGGCCCAAATGCCCGTCATCAGCCCCACCGAAATCTGTCCAAACATGAACCCAGCCCAAAGGGTCAAATCATGTACCCCCCCACTGGGGGAATAATCCTTTTTCGAAAAAACCTTTTTTGATGAAAAATGCGGTTGGGGTCAGAAGGCATTTTAAAAGATCAAGGGGCCCAAAAAGAAAATTGTTTTCCCCTGCTCTGACCCCCCATTTACTGTTTGCCATCGAGGAGGAGAAGGAAGAGGTAAATCGGAAAAAAAACCCCGGGCGGTCGGCAACCCCTTTTCAGCCCCTCTTGCTTGTAGCCGGCAGCCCCCCGGTTGCAGAATGTCGGACGACCAAGTCCCTGTGTTGATGAGATGATGCGCATTCGGACCCAACGGGGGGCTTTTCAGCAAAATTTTGTTTGCGAGTGCTTCATCACTGGACGAGGAGGAAGACGAGGGGGGTTGTGTCAGTACGGGTTCCGCCTCAAAAAGGGGAAAGGGGGGGGGGGGCCGCAAAAAGTCCGTGATTTGATTCCGCCAGCCACGGTCGGGCCCAAAACCCCTGCCCTCCCCTTATCCCCGGTAAAAAAGGGTTTCCAGGACCTCTCAACCCTGGGCCTTTTTGCCCCAACCCTTGATTCCCCAGAAATGTCTAGGGCCCCCTTTTGCCAAAAAAGAATAAGTAGAGGCAAAAAACCCTTAGGTGTTTAACCACCACCAAATGTTTTTAGTCCATGAAGGGGAATGCATGATTTGGGAAATGGAGGCCATTTGGGCCCAAAAAAAGGCCAGACCGAGGGGGGCCCCCAAAAAACCCAATGTCACCCCCCTTGGGTCTCCGCCCCTCCCCCCAAACCACCAAGCATTCCTCAGTGCCCGGGTCTCTCAGAGCCCAAGATCAGGGATCAGCCCCCGCTTCACCCTCCCCCAAATCCCCGACGATTTATTTCCCGCACCAAAAGAGCCCCAAAAACTACCCTTCTCCTTCCGCCAGTTTGACGCCCTGCCGCCTTTCAGCGGCCATTTCGCCAGCCACCCTTCTTTTCTTCCAGGTTTGGGAGCAGAAAAAAACACTTTTAACAAAAACCTTCCCAAACCCAAAAGCCTGAATGTGGGCCCATTGCCAGGTTTTTGGGCCCTTGGGAAAATGTTCCCCTTTTCCCCGTCGGGGGGTGGACAAGATGGGTTCCCCCAAATTCATGGCCCTTGCCTCCCCCCAAAAACCAGATGCCGAGCAGGCATTTCTTTCCCAGAAAAACCCGTACCGCCCGGGGCCACCCAGTTTTCATCTAAATTTAAAGCGCGTTGTTTTGATCTGTGGACGGAAAAGTCCATCTGACCCCGCCCACTTTGGCTAGAAAGAGGGCCCCAAGGGCCCGCTATATCTCTGTGACAGCTCACGGGGTTTGGTTTGGGTGGATTTCCCTGGGGGTGCCCGGGAGCTCTCAGGGTCAGCCCCAACCCGTCTTCAAAAACCCCCAGGGATGGTTAAGGGGTTCTTTCCCCCAAGGTCCCCCTGGTGGCATAAAAAGCCAGAGAAACCCGGCCGTGTTGAAATTAAACTGTTTGGAGACCGTTTTCCAAAACACAGGTCAGGAGGGTGTGGATGGCTTCCGAAAAGGAAGGCCCCCCCAGCGTGGCTGGGTGCCGAAGAACCTTTTGGCCCGGCTAGGGGGGGGGGGGGGCGATAACGGGCCGAAAAATTTCTGGGCCCCCTTTAAAATCGGGAGGCTGGAGCAAAAATCCCCTTTCCGGCCCTGTCATGAACCTCGTTGTCCAGAAATTTCTAAAGAGCTTCCGGGTTTTTGGACTGCCTGCTGGGAAGGCTCGAGGGGTTTAGTTCGAAATTCCCCCCGTTGCAACCCCTGCTTCGTCACCGCCTGGGGGTGGTTGCAGGGGTCAGTCGGCCTCCCCCTCAACCGTTTCCCTTTTTGAAGTGGCAACACCTGGAATTCCACCTCCACATGCTCAAAAACGATTGTGGCAAGGGAGCGCAATGCCTTTCGCAAGTACGAAGTGACACTTGGGCCTTTACAAGAGGGGTGCGGACCTCGGGGTGTTGAGGGCCCCCGAGATGGAGGCAGGTGAAAAAGTCTGAAAACCCTCCTTTTCCAGTTTTGAAGAAGCCACCCAAAAAGGTCAGTGGGACAATTTCCCTTGTCAGCATTTTGCATTGTGGTGATCTTAGTTTGGAACGATCGGGTTTGGGCACTCTGAAACAACAGGTCCCACCGAGAGGAGGGGCGGGGCGGACACAGAGGGACATGGAGCCTTTCTCTCCGTCAAATCCACAAGGCCCACAAATTTAAAAATTTTAAACGGTTTATTAGGCAGTGGTTCGGGGCCAGAGCTAGTGGGAAGGTGGGGGGGCCAATTTTTAGACTTTAGGGGTGCATTTAAACTCAGGCAAGTCAGGGCTTGGTTGAAGCTTTTGCCGGAGGCAGCGGAGGGGGAGGGGAAAGGGGGATTCCTAGACACCCATGTTACCCCACGTTCCCCGCCCTTTTGAGAGGGTTTGGGGGGCGAATTTGAGGCGGAGGAGGGGATGAGGAAGATCAGTTTTCTAGTGCCCCCCGACCCAGAGGTTTTTGGGAAAACAAGGCTTCAAACTTACATGAGTTTTTGGATCGTCTTTTTCCCCAAAATGGGTCCTCCATTAAGGCCATCAAAATGGAAAAATTTGTTTCTGGGTGGCCACCCTCCTGGAAACCCCGGTACAAAAAAAAAAACTCAGCACTTTCCTTCCCCCCACCCAAATAGAGATTTAAAAAGAGGAAATGGAGACCTTGCCCATTGATCAATGGAGACATCTGTTGCGTTGTTTTACGTTCCCCAAAAGTCACGGTGGAAAAACATCAGCGGGGTGACAGCGGGAGAGTGCCAAGTTGGCGTTTTGCGGCCGGGAGCAGGAAAAGGGGGCCCGAAGCCTAATGGGTGACCCCTGGCAATTTTTTGTTTACCCCCTCACCAAAGCATGCAATGCAGGGACAAAATCCAAAACACCCGGATCAGTTAAGATCATGGTGCAAAGACTTTTCTGCGTCTCAAAAAACCCATGTTTTTGTATGTGTTCGGAAACCCCCTAGAAATTCTGGGTATCCAAAATTGGGGCAAAATGGCCCCAGCTGGTAGTCACGCCCTAGATGGGGTTGTTCCCCGCCCAGCAGGGCCCGCGTCATTTCTGAGCGACCTTCAGCCCCCAGTGGAGGGGGTCAATTTTCAGACCAAACGCATCCGGGGTTTCCACAGTAATTTTGGATCCCTTTTACTTTCATCAAAATGAATCGGGGATGGATTTTGATGTTTTTGTGGCCCCAATTGCCGGGGGGTCACCCCATTTTGTTTTTCCCGGTTTTAAAAAACTTCCTTTTTCAAACAGAAAAGGTTTCCCCTTGAAAAATTTTTTTAAAAAGATCATTTCCCTTAAATGCCCAAATTTTTTTTCTCTTTTCCAAAAACAGTTCATTTTGTGGTTTTTTGTGGGGGAGAAATGTTTAAAAAACCCGGGAAGGTTTCATGACAAGCAATATTCCATTTTTTCTCACTTTTTTTTAAAAAGGGTTTTCCCATTGTCAATGGGTTTTTTAGGGCATGTTTCTGTGGTTTCAGCTATAATTATGGCCTTTGGAACAGAAATGTGGGTTTTTAAATGGCCCTTTCCCCCCTCACAATTTTTTTAAAAGGGGGCTGAGAAGTCATTTTATAATTTTTTGGGGGTTTATGTAGCTGTGAGATACAGCAATAATCATGGTCCCTTTTGGGAAAAGAAATGTGGTTTTAAGTGGCATTTCTCCCTCACAAATTTTTTAAAAGTGGTGAGAAATCTATTTATAATTTTTTGGGGGTCTGTTTGCTGTGAGGGGTTTCAGCAATTTAAACATGGTCCTTTTTGGGCCCGAAATGTGGGGCTTTAAGTGGCTTTTCCCTCCAAAAATTTTTTTCAGTGGTGGGGAAAGTTTATTTTTTAATTTTTTGGTCTGGGTGCCCTTTTAAATGCCGCAATACTACAGGTCCCCATTATAAAAAAAAAAAGTTGTTTCTAACAGCATTTGTTCTTCACAATTGTCCAAAGTGGGTTACGGGTCATGCTTTGAATTTTTTTTTGGGGGGATTTTGCTTTGAAATCTCTTTTAATACAGGTCCTTTATAAAAAAATGTTGTTTCTAATAGACTTTGTTCCTCACAATTGTCCAAAATGGCTCAAGGGTCCCTGCTTTGAAAATTTTTGGGGGGATTTTTTCTTTGAAATGCAGCTATTACAGGTCCTATTAAAAAAAAATGTTGTTTTAAACAGACATTTGTTCTTAAAAAAATTGTCAAGAGTGGCTCAAGGGTTATGGTTTCTGTCAGAAAAGGAATAGGTAGGACAGGGTTTAAAGGACCCCATATTTCAAAATTTACTTGTTTTTGCCAAAATTTTTAGCATAGCTATCAATCCCTGTATTAGAAAAAACCCAAATTTTAAAAACAATTAAAAAAAGAGAAAAAAAAGACATGGTTTGGGGTTCCCTCCCATTTTAAAAAAGTGTTTTCTAGAATTAAACTACTTTAAAAAAATTGCATGTACAAAATAGCTGGAAAAAATTCCTTTTTGAATTGGGACAAGGGAGGGTACAGGGAAAAATTGACCAGATGTAGGTTATTCAGAGGCATGGGAGGGATGAGCCCGGCAGGAACAAAGTACAAAACAATTTCCTCCAGCCGTTTAGTAAAATGACAAAAAGAATGGGAAAAAAAAAGGGACCTGGGTGGAAAAAGGAGCGTTAACCACCAGTATTTCCCAAATGAAGCTCAAAATTTGGGCAGCCCCTCATTTCGGGGGGGGCAAGCGCTACCCGGGTTTTTGACTGGTTTCTGAGGAAGGCTGGGGGGTTCTCACATTCCGCCCTTTCCCCCTTGTTTAGCACGACGTTTTTTTTGTTGCCCGCATTTATCAGGGCCCTTTTTTAAACCCGCGGGGGGTTAATAGTGACGGGACGCCGCCTGGGCTCTCCCCCGCACCCCCTTAACCCGGCCCTTTGGGGGGGATGCCCCCCCCTTTGGCCCCCAGGACAGGTTTAGTCAATGGCCAGTTTTAAAATTAAAATTTGGTTTTGGTTGAAAAACTCCTTTTTCCTGCCAAATTTTTAATCTGGGGGGTCAGACAGGTTTAATGGTCCCCTTTCTGCGGTCCGGGGGCGGTATAGTCAAAGTCCGTTAACTAAAATGGTGGGTTGAAAGAATCCTTTTTCCCCGGGACTTTTTAATCTGTGGGTCGGGCGGTTTTTTAAAGGGGCAACTGCGGTTTTCCCGGAAAAAGGGGTTTTTCAAAGTCCAGTTCAGCTAAAATGGAGGTTGAAAGAATAATTTTTCCGTCACTTTTTAATCTGGGGGGGTCGACGGTTTAATGGTCATACTGCGGTCAAGGGGCAGTTCTATTTAATTTTCCAGTTCAAAATTTAAAAAGGTGGTTCAAAGATACCCTTTTTTCCGGCACTTTTTAATTGTGGGTCATTCAGGTTTTTAGGGGCATGCGCGTTCCAGGACAGGGATATTTTAATGGGCCCGTTCAAGTAAAAAAGATGGTTAAAAAAAATCAAAATTTTCCCTTTTTAATTTTTTACCCTTTTAAAATTTTAATTCCTTTTACCCAAAAAAATATTAAAAATTTACCCTTTTTTCCCCCCTTTTTTAACCCAAATTTCCCCCCCCCCCCCCCCCCCCAAAATTAAACCCCCCCAAAAAAAAAAAAAAAAATTTAAATTTTTTGGCTGTTAATTCCAGTTCTCCCGCCCCCGTTTTGGGGGTAAGAAAAGAAGGTGTTGTTGCTCTCCCATTGACCCTTTTTTGGTTTATCGTCATTAAACGGTTTCTCCCCTAATTTTTTAAAAAACCCTTATCGATTGGGGGGGCCGAATATCGACTATCGCCCCCATGTCGATAGCCTACGTAAAGGGTCAAAAAATTCAAGATTGTTTTTGGGTCGGGGTGACCTTTTTAAAATCTATTGGAGGGGCAACAACACCTTCATTCTTTTCACCCCAAAAAAGGGCTGGAGAAGTGGATTTTAAAATCCACAAAGTAAAATGGGGGGTACGTGTACATCTTAGGGGAGCCCCCACTTAGGTTATTTAAAAACCCCCAGGGAAAAAAAAATCCAGCCATTCCCTATTCATGTTTGTCCACAGATGACCCTTTTAAACCTGCTCACCCACAAATTAAAAGTGCCGAAGGCAGTATGATTTGCCATCATTTTATTGAACTGGCATTGACATACCTGTCCTGGAATGCAGCTGAGCCCCAAACCCTGCATGACACCCCGATTTAAAAGTCCCAGAAAAAGGAAGTCTTTGAACCACCATTTTAGTTTCATGGAATTGCTATACCTGTCCTGGGCCACAGATGAGCCCAAACCTGCATGACCCCAGTTAAAAAGTCCCGGAAAAAGGAGTTTTCAAACCCCCATTTTAGTTGAACGGACATATTTGTCCCTGTCCTGGGTAGCGCTTGCCCTTTTGTATGAGTGGGCCAATTGAGCTTTGTTGGAAATATGGTGGTTAAAGCCCCGAACACCCGGTGCCCCTTTTTCTTGGGATTTTTTTGTCATTTTACTCAAGTGCTGGAGGAAATTGTCTTGACTTTGTTTCTGTCCGTGCTCCCTATCAATGTTTTGGGGTAACCTACATTGGTCAAATTTTCCTGTACCCCCTTGTAAAACGGGAATTTTTTTACCCGTATTTTGTACATGCAAGTTTTTGTGTTTTTTTCTAGAAAAAATTTTTTAAAATAGGAGGGAAACCCACAATATTTTGTTTTTTTTTTTTAATTGTATTAAATGGGTTGTTAATCAGGGATTTTTAGCTATGTTTAAAGATGTGCTGCAGGTTGCATTAACCACTGAAGAACAGATTGGCGACGTGTTCGTTTCTGAGTTACGGGCCCTGAAAAAAGCGATATCAGGCCTGCGGTCCTGCAAAATGACGATCCGCGGCAAGGTGTTGTCGCCACACTGGAAGGGCACCTTCTCTCGACCCCTACTCGATGTCCTACCCCCCCCTTTGCTCGCCCTTTCCACCTGAATTTCGCTCCATGTTCAGAAATATAAATTTGAGAGGTATGGAAGAGTTTTGGGAAAATCTCTTTTAAAGATGGCAAATCAAGCTTTCTCAAAATCCCTCAAATCAAAACAAAAATTTCTGTTTCAATTTAAATGCAAAGTAGATCTATCAACAAAACTGGCCTGCTCCAAGTGAAAAAACAGTATCTGTAATGATTCGGTAATAAAAGGTATTTTTTGGGACCTATCAATTCACCTGTGGTAACTACACAATTGCTGGATTCAAAAATTTTAA